>APFE031292976.1:8517-18522 GCA_000404065.3 Pinus taeda
TGTATTTCATTGCAAGACTAAACATATACAACTCAAGTACCATTTCATACGTTCAACGTTGGAAGATGGACATTTGAAGCTGGAAAAGATACACACTAGCCAGAATCCTGCAGATATGTTAACAAAAGTTGTAACCAGGGAGAAATTGAGAATCTTCTTAGTTTTAATTGGTCTTCAAGTATGATGAAGAAGATGAGAAACAACTAGGTCCAAAGTGGAGTCATTTTCCAGCAAATGAAGCAGCGGTGGAGTTGCTATAATTAGTCTCCAAGTGGGAGACTATTGGGTGTGGAGCTTGATTATCTTTTGTATTCAAAGGTATCGATGCATTGGACCCCAGTTTGTAATGGGGTGGCAATGCCGCCCGTAAAATATTCACTGCAAGGGGGTTTGGGGGGGGGGGCGATTGTGACCTTTGGGAGCCCCCCCTGGTGGGGGATCGGTGGAAGTGCCCTTGAAGCTAAAAATAGATGTAAAATTGGCTTGTAAAATGTTGTAATTTCATAGCCAATCTGGGTCGTTCATTAGGTGGAGATTTGACGGTAGAAGTTATGTTTAATTTAGGGATTTTTTCCCTAGAAGGAAACCCCTCACTGTATATGAGTGAATTGTATTGCGTTTATGTAGATATATATTATGAGTGAGGAAGAGAGAGGATATTGAGAGCGAAGAGGGAATTACAATGGATCCACTGTAGGTTGTATCTCTTCAGTTTGCTAGATAATATAAAAGGAAGGACTGGCTGTTTCTCCGTGGACATAGCCCAAACAAGGTGAATCATGTATATCTGCATCTCTCTTGTTTTATGCGTTTTCTACGTTTATATTTCTGCAATCATTTATGTGTTCCATTGCTTTGTAATATATAATTTTTTAACAGGGTTAATTAAAAAGTTGCGTGGATATTCCATCAGCTCCGTTACAGATCCCGTGGCTCAATTCTTTACGCAAATATTACCATGCAAGATCATGTTGAAGTGTTCTGCGGATAAGGTTTCAATGCTCGTGATATCTTTGGCTGTGTAGTGCACCAACGAAGTCCAATACAACTAGGCTCAGTACCTATGCAAATAATTCTTGGAGAACTATTTGGAGTCCCAAGATGAGGGCAAGGCATTTCATTATGCCTAGTTACTGCTATTGATTGCGTTAGTAGCATGGAGGATGCTAGAGGACAACCAATTTCCTCCCCAAGAATATGAGCTCCTAGAGGTAGCGAAATTCACTTCACCCTGGGCAACAAAGTACCTTACACGAGTCATAGAGACCAAGATGTTCTAGGTGCTGGTGGAGATGGACCTGCGCATGATGATTAGCCGAAGGCTGAGGCTGTCACCTACCTTATATGCAAAGTATGAGCCTTATGCCGAATTTAAGGCTAAATTTCATAATGTGTATGTTCACGCTAGAAGGGATCTTGAGAATATATGGTACAAGTTGCCTTATCTTGTTGGCGAGGCGGATGTCGCGGAGATTGTAGGTAAATAGCCAAGAAAGTGGCTTTACCCATATGATCCTGACACATGAACAAGCAAGGCCACAGAAGGTTTCACCACACAAACATCAACAACCAAGACTCAGAAGGAAGCCTAGAAGCTTGTAGCTCGGGACAAAGCTATGCAATGGAAAGAGGCTGTAGCTAAGGAAGCTGCTGCCAAGGCAACTGTTGACAAAGAGAGAGTGGCTGAAGAAACCACAATTGATGCTGAGGAGTCTAACTCTCAGCATATCAAGGACCAAGAAGGATTAGATGCAGAAGAGGGTGGGGGCGCAGAGCAAGGAATCCCCTTTGTGGTCAGGAAAAGAACAAAGAAGACAACCTCAGGGCTATGGAAGAAGCAAAAGTTGACAAGATTCACCCAGGTGGATCCATTAGTCTTCATTGAAGGGGACTTAGATGAAATTGATGATAAGGTCTGGGACAATACAACAGAATTATGGACCCAGTTTGAGCAACAGTACCAACAGAAGCTAGGAAATGTGCAGAAGGATCCGTGCAATCTACAGATCTAGACAGGTCAACTAAAAGTGAGCATAGTTCAAGTGAGTGGGATTCAGGGGAGCCTGCATCAAGTGAGTGCGATGGTGTTGGACACAGATCAGACTTTGGATCTCCATGTGATTCAGTTTCCAGACGGGACCCTGTGCAACGACTCAGAAGAGGGTAACACCCAATTTTTGCAGATCAAGAATTTGGGCATCAACCTCATTGCACTCCCTATCCAAACCCTGCATGAGTTGCACCAAGGAGTATTAGATGAGTTGAGGGTCAGGGAGTAGCACACAATTATGGTGATTAGTGAAGTAAAAACAAACAATGCACAAATCTTTGAAGAAAAGAAACATGCATTGAAGGAAAAGGAAGAGATTGCTACGTGCACCCAATACTTGGAAGTAGCAATTACACAAGCATGTAATGAACTGCCTAAACTTAACATTGCAGCTGATGCAGCGTTGACAAAAAAGATCCAGAAGATGGCCGCAGTGGTCAAAGGGTCAAAAGATGAAATCAGTCGAGTTTGATTTGAATTACTGCTACAGATTTCAGAGCTACAAATGAAGTTGTAGCCGATAACTCCGCTAGAGGTTCAAGAGTAATGTGAAGTTGAAATAAAGGAAGGAATGACCACACTAGATGCAGCGCTCAAGGACTGCACAAAGTTTTTTGAGAAAGCCATGGAGCTATGGATGTCTCTATAGGAGGACCCCACTCTGTAGAAGATTGGCACAAACCTTAGAGAAAAAAAATAGTGGTTCGATGAGATTAGATCGACTGCAAGCAGTTTGGTTGCAGTGCAATGGTTTGCCAACCTATAGGAAGGGAAGTAACTTCAGAATAAAATTGAAGAGATGCACTAGAAGGAGGCCATTCTTATGGAAAGAACATAGCCTTGGACAGAGGAGGCCAACCAACTAACAATGTTAGTGCAAAGCAGGCTTAAGGGCATGCATCAAACTCAAAGGACCATAGGCCTCACGGTGGAAGGCCCCACTATAGAGAAAATGGTTGAGGATGTACAACAGGCAGCTACATAGGGCATAGTTGATCTACAAGTTTTGAAGTTGGAGTTCCACGAAATCCAAGCAAAGATTGAAACACTAGCTGAGTGACTCGAGGACGAGTCACCAAATTGTGTTGGGGGCCTGTTGGGATGGGGTCCTTGGGGTTAAATTTTGTATTTCCTTTTTGTAAAAATGTAAAGTCTCCATGATTTGTGGAAGTGGAGTGAGAAGATAATAAGAGTCAAAGGGGCTTTAGTCTCTTAGGTTGTTAGGTGTTAAGAAGGTTTTGAGACTCGCCCATGGTCCGTAGACCATGGTATTGTAAAAGGAAAGGTTATAAATAGAAGAGTCATAGCGAGTCTAGGAAATAATCATAATATAGAAAATCATTGTTTGGGGAAGTAAGCTAAGGCAGGGTAGTCTGTTTCCTATACTTAGGAAAAGGGGAAGGCTCCTGCAGCTGAGTGCGTAGAGATCTTGGTAAGTCCACAAAGTGAGTGGATGGACCCCTATAGCTGATTACATAGGGAAGGAAAAATTTGTACTTTGAAATATCATTTAATAAAATACAGTTTTGATGCATAATTTGCGTATCTTTTTATCTATATTTACCTCTGAAATCTATGTGTTTTCACCCTGTATCTGAAAGTATATGAATAAATTTTTATCTAATGCACGAAAGTGGTAGATCAATATAAATTATGCATGTTGTTGATGATGATGATGGTGGTGGTGGTTAACGTCCACTGAGACCAAAATTTTCTATCAGACCTATAATTTTCTTAGTTTTTAATTGTATGTCTCCTCGTCTCTCTTGGTGAGATTGGTGTTGTAGCTTTCTTTTTTTTCTCTATGGTCTTCCAACTTCCTTTATCTTGCATCTCCTTCATCTCTTCTGGTTCTTGGGACATTGGTGTCTTAGCTTTGCGATCTGTTGTGTTCGTCCTTTTGAAGATAGTTAAAGAAGAAGTTTGGTCTAGGAGATCTACTTCGCTGTTAAATGAAGATTTATTTTGTGCGGTATTTGGATCCTCATAAATGTTGATGCTTGACGGGTTGTCGAGTTGCTCGATTTCTTGTGATTTAGAGTTTTCTCGAGAGTATTCTTCTTTGATGACAATGTAGTGTTATTTTTGTGGTCCTTCCCACCATGTAGATCTGTGGTGATTTTTTCTAGCATTTTTCTGAGAGGCTTTTCGGCAATTTTTGGCTAGATGCCATGTCTCAAAGCAGGATCGACATCTGAAGAGGACATTTTCATATTTGAGCTTCTGGTTCCATAGATAGTCTTTACTTTTTAGGTTTATTTCAGCTAGGAATCTGGCACTGAAGTCCATTTCCACACAGATGTGTGCATAGGTGGTTCCGGCATATTCGTCCGTTTCTGGGCACCTGCAGTAAAATTTCCCAATTACATTTCCAATGGCTTTTAACGAGGAGAAATTCTAGAGATGTAAGGGTAGGTTTGGAAATCTCACCCAAAATGGTGCTAAAGTTATGACTGTTATTCAGGGATCAAATGATGGGTTCCATGGCTTCATGAATAGGCTTGAGTTTTCCCAAAACCAAGGGCTAGAATCTAGAATGTGTTGTCTGCTTTCAGGGTTTTAAAAATTTACTATAAAGAAACCCCTAGCACATGTGTAGATATTAATTGCATAAAATATGAAAGGTTTCCATACCTTTGAGATGCAACTGTGGAGAGCTATCATCCGCGGCCAAAAACCATTGAACTGATAGATTAGGGCACTTTTAGAAAATTTCAGAGCCTCATCGAGTGAGGCCTGGACCACCTGGACAGTGGGAGATGGGGCTTCACTGATGATATGCGCAGGAGCTTGCCCCCCAGAGGTGAGCGGAACTGAGCCAACAACTATTTTCGCGAAGTTGGAAGCCATCTGGAGTAGAAAATACCTAGCCGCAAGAGATTAGACCTCGCCGCAGAAGATACCTAGTCGTAGAAGATCCGAAGAAAATTTTCAAATACCACAGAAGATCCAAAGATCCGAAGACTGCAGGGGATGATCCGAAGACCACAGAATATCAAAAGATATTTCTTAAATGATGCAGAAGAATACATTTAAGAATACCGCAGAAGACCACAGAAGATCAGAAGAGATTTCTCTTGATTATAAATAACTTTGATATGGAGAACAAGGTTTCTGTGTTTACGGAGATCGGCGTTGGATCAACGCCCTCCTGCGTAGCCTCCCTCGGAAGACTGCAGAAGATGATTTGAAGATTAAATGTGTATAAGCACGTAGTATAATACAAGATCTTGGAGGGTCACTGTGGTTCAGAATCTGGTTTACTTCCTATTTATGTGTCATTTGTTCCCACGAATCCGAATATGAAGACTGCAGGAAGACCGAAGATCTGAAGATCGAATATGCTAGTTAATGACCTCCGCAAAGATATAATTTATGTGCATAATATTTATTGTTATTAACTATGCTGAAAGGGTTAGGGTTCGCGAAGACAAAGCTAATCCCTAAAAGCCGTAATAACCCATCACACAAATCTCTGGATGCAGAAAATGGTTATGTCATCCCCCAATACCACTTTGGGTGAGACTGCAGCCTGTGCTACATGGGTTGTTGCCAAAAGGGCCAACAATTTAGGGTTTTGTTGGTTGGAGCAACTAATGTTGAACTTGGGTCAGACCCCATCAAGCCAACATTGTCTGATCTAGTCTTATTTCCATTCTATTTGTAAGCACATTTTAGTATTTGATATTAATGAAATGAAGTGTTATTTCTGCCGCATCTTTGTATTTACGGTTATATTTGTAATTTGTTGCATTCCTGTTTAAATTCAGATCAGTGGTATCAAATATTTCTTCTCTTTTTCTATATTTTTTTACAAGTCCTTAATGAGGTCGAGATATAAGGAGTTAGAGCTTGAAATGGTCAAACCTTTGCAAGATCAACCTCAAAAATCTTGATGGCCTCAAATGGGAGAAGAAAATAAAGATGAGGGGGTAGGAGGTCCTATCAAAATCTTGCTAGAAGAAGCCCTCAAGCAATAGAGGAACGCGATGATAGAAAAATTTTCCCAGACCCTTCAATGACTACCCAAGGGTGACACATCTACTTCTAGTAGCTACTATGGAAGCGTCACACCCTTTAAGGTACAATTTAACTTTGAAATTCCTGTATTTGAGGGTCATATATGATCCGAATGGAAAATGACATCAACCCATGGTACTCATCCACCCATATTATTCATCGACCCATGGAATTTACCCATGGTATTGTAAATGGAATCCACTCGTGGTATTGTAAAATCCACCCATGGTATTCATTCACCCATGGAATTGACCCGTGGTATTGTACCTGAAAAATACTATAAGTAACAAGTCACATTTTGTAAAAGGATAGGTTGTCTGCCACAATGTAGCCTTTACAGTTCAGAGGCATGTAGCGATCACATCTCTTCTCAGAGATAAGCTACCATCGCCCTAGCTGGTTTATTTCTATTACTATTTTAAATAAAAGTTTCTTTGTGGTTTTGTTTATTGGGCATTCTCCTATTTTTTCTTCTGACAATTCGGGTTTTTAGATCTTGGGGGTCTCTCCTCACAAGATCCATTTCAAATTTTTAGATCTTGGGGGCCTCCCCCCAAGATCTAGATCATCTCTTCACCAAATGGATGTGAAGACTGCTTTTATGCATTGCTACCTCAAGGAAGAAGTATTTGTGGAGCAAAAACAAGGATTTGAAGTACATGACCAAAAAATTCATGTGTGTATACTTAAGAAATCCCTATATGAATTGAAGCTCCAAGAGCTAGGTATGCCTACATTTCTAGCTTCATGATGAAGCTTGGTTTACTAGAAGTAATGCTGATTAAAATATTTACTTTAAGACAATCCAAGGTATGCCTTTAATTTTTCTATTATGTGTTGATGATTTATTTATGACTGGTGGTGAACGCCTTATCCTCCAGTGTATGAGGGAGTTATCTTTTGAAATTGAAATGAAATATATTCATTTGATGTAGTACCTTTTGGGTCTTGAAGTATGTAGACACCTGATGAGCCTTTTCCTTTCTCAAGGAAGATATGTTGCCAAGCTATTTGAAAGATTTGGTATGATAGAATGTAAATCCATGAAAATTCTAATGGACACGAACTTCAAGAAGCTATGTGGTGAAGTTGCAGGTCTCAATTTGGAAAGTCCTTTTAAGTATCATCAATTGATTGGGGCACTGATGTTCTTAGTGCATTAGACTAGACACATGTTTTGCGGTTAATACTTTGAGCCAATATATGATTAAACCATCTCATTCACACCGGATTGCTACAAATCGTCTGTTGAGATACCTGCATGGGACAATCAATCTAGGGTTTAAATATGTTACCATTGATATGTGACTACATGGATACTGAGATGTTTATTTGGGTGGTAAATCTATTGAAAGAAAGAACATATCTGGGTGTTGCTTTAGCTTGGGATCTTCCATGATCTCTTGGATGAGCAGAAAGAAAAAGTTTGTTGCACTAAGTAGACTTGAAGCTGAGTACATTGCTATTAGCATGGATAGTTCTGAGGAAATTTGGAAGAGAAAGATTTTTGGGGAACTATTTGAGCAAGTTACAGACACAACAATTATATATTGTGACAATAAGAGTGGGATTTGTGTTGCAGAAAATCTTGTGTTTCATGACAAGTCCAAGCATATTGAGATCAAGTATCACTATATCCGGGATATGGTACAAATAGGAGTAGTGAGGCTCCATCACATATCTACTGATTATACCTGACATTATTACCAAGCCTTTACTGAAAGGAAATTTCTTTGTTTTTAGAGAGAAAGTTTGACTTATGGATGTGACCCTTCGAGAAAGTGGTCACAAATAATCGAGAACACTAAGAATCATTTCCTCCCTATTAGAGCTCACATGATTAGGGAATGATGCCAAAAATATCTTGAGGACGAGGGACATATTGTGTAGTGTGTACCACAAGAGTAGGTCTCAGTATGCATCAGTCTCGAACATGGGAAGAGCTTCCTATCTAGGTAATAGGTGTAGTGAGACTTGTCTAGGATGCAAGTGTTCCACCACTTCACATTTAATGAGACTTTTTTGTGTGATATCCTTGTCAAGTGTTGAAAAGTGGATCCCCCCAAGAAAAGATGAGACTTGGTTGTGCGAGATAGTTGTCATGTGTTGACAAGTGGATCCTCCCAAGTAGAGATGTGACTTAGTTGTGTGAGATCCTTGAAAAGTGGGTTATCCCCCCAAGAAGAGAAGAGAGTTGGTTGTGTGAGATCCTTTTCAAGTGAGTTATCCCCCCAAGAAAATATGAGACTTGGTTGTGTGAGATCCTTGTCATATGTTGGCAAGTGGTAATCACCCAAGTGAATATAGGGTGATGGATGATTCTCCCCTAAGATGATTTTTCTTCATTAGAGTGATACATTATTATTCAAGATGATACAACACATAGATGAAAAGAGATGAGTAGAGAAATCAAATATATTTATTGTAGAAAGAAATTCCTCCCTAGCTAAGAGGGAGTGTTGAAAATTGGCAGCTTAGGGATGATTTCCTAAATAAAATAAAGTATAAAATTATAATTTCTAAAAATAGAAAGTCTAAAACTCAAAAGTCTAAAATTAGAAATTCTCAAGATAGTAAATCACCTTGAATCAATTGGTAATGAAGTATTGTTCATTAAAAATCACTTCTTTTCATTAATCAATCCTAATAGTTCAATCTTGGCTTAATATTTTATCATCATCATCATCATCATCATCATCATCATTATTATTATTATTAGTATTAGTATTATGATACTATTATATTATTATTAAAATGAAATTCAAGTCACTCAATTATGGCTCTCAATGATGTTCTCTTACACTCTCATTATTGGCATGGCATATTCCTCTTACACTGTCATTAATTCTCTTACACTCTCTTACACTCATTAAAGCATGTCAAAAAAAATTCTCTTACGTTCTCTTACACTCAATAAAAGCATGTCATAAAATATTCCTCTTGTGCACTCTTTAATGCATATGTTACACTCTCTCTTAAGATCATAAGTTACAAAGGCATGCATATGTCCTTAATGGCATGAGTTACATTTCCTAAATGGGCATATGTTACTCTCCCTCTTGGCATGCGAGTTACTCCTCCTTTATGGCATGGATTCAGTGCTCGTCCTATGTATATTATGTGCCTCATTATTTATTCCCTTACTACTTGTGCATTGTGAAAGAAGAATTCGAACATGAGAGAGAGTTGGGGAGAGTTGAAGAAGATTGTGAGAGGGAGACTTGGAGAGTAAGAGAAAAACTTGGTGATCCAAGGTTGATTCAGTGCTTCAGTGTCGATTCAATAAAAGAAAAGGTTGATTCAGTGTGTTCATATGTTGCTTCTACAAATGATATTCATGCTACAACTTGTTCAGATTTTCCAGCGAACTTGCTCATTCTTTTGATCCCTCATTGTACTTTGTATCTCTGTTGAACAATTGATTTCTAATAGAAGAAGAATCTAGTTGGGTTTTCCCCTTGTGGTTTTTTCCCTAGCCTTTGGACCTAAATTATCTATGTCTCATTTTGTTTTTGGTTGTCTTGTATTGTGCATTTGATTTATGTTCTATCTAAAATTTCTTTTTTAAAATTGTAGCATAAATAAGTTTTTTCATAAGTGATTGTTACAACATAGAACATCATAATTTTAACAATAATTCTTGTTCTTTAGATTTGCACCCTTTGAAATATTCGCCATCATAATTATAGAAAAGATAGAGGCAATGCTATGTTTCCATCTCTTCTAGAGATTAATTTTGGATTTAGTTTTCTTATGAGTTGAAGAAGCTAAGGTTAGCCAAAATAGGGGGGTAGGATGAGTTGTGATTAAAAATATGTTAATTTGTGCATTGATCACCATTTTAGCTTCTTTATCTCTATCATAGGCTTCTATACATGTTTTTGGGTATTAAATCATCATGTGTGATCGAATTTCTTCCTTGAGACCATTGAAGA
>APFE031292983.1:0-18677 GCA_000404065.3 Pinus taeda
TTTTTCTTTATTGATTAGATATTTCAATATTTTGTCTTAACTTTTTTTTTAGTTCATTTACTTTTTATGTTTTATAAATTAACATTAGTCTCTATTTATCAAATATCAAGAAAATAAGTAAAATATATGTTTCAAATATATATAAAAAATTACAACTTAACATAAAACTACAACTTAACTAGTATATTAATCATTATTATTATTTAATTCTATGTTATTATTATATTAACAATTTTAATTTTTTGTATTGAAGTTTTTCATTTTCAATTTTTATGTTCATCTAATTCGACAATTTAATCATTTTTTTAATTAATTATTTTGATATGATAGTTTAAATTGAAAGATGCTTGTATATTCTAGTCTTTTCCACTATATCAACTAATGGAATTATAACTCTTTAACATTTTGCATATTTAAATCATTTTTTTTAACCTTGTTTAAAATAATTTTTTACCAAATGATGATTAAAAATTTAATGTGCCTATTACTTATCGCCGTGTATAAAAATTACATAAAAATGAAAACGTGTATCAAGACTACAAAAAAATGAATCTTAGAATTGAAAAAAATATTAAAAGTTGGCTCCCTATTTTACATTATAAAACATTTCACTTTCCATTTAAATGGTGCCAAACGTGGCTGCATTATTTTTGAAACATATAGTAGTGAATTACATTACATTTTTTGAAATGTGTTGGTTTGGAACTTCCAAGTGAAATGGTCACAAATGTGGCTTCATTCTCAACCAAAAAAAATATTTAAAAAAAATGAAACATGGCTGCATTCTTTGGTCATATTATGTTTTGTGAGTTACATTTTGCAACGTGTTTTCTTAGAAAAATTGAAATTTTATGGAAAACACTAGGGGAAGTCATTGTTTCCATATTCAGCTAACTCTTTTTTTTCCCATAATTATTTGAGAAAAATACATGTTGTAGATGCCAAACACTAATGTTTGTACAAAATTAAACCTTGGGTATACCATACTTGTTTTGAAATAGATATATGCAATGATATATAGAGCATAATATAATGATCTGATAATATTTGCAAAAAATGAGATTTTATTAGGGTCTATTTGCCCCTAAAATGGGTGGTCTATATATGGTTGGTGCTAATACTAGTATTTTTCATCATCTCGTTCTTCCTAAATTAGCCACTGACCCCTGGGCTAGACCACAACCTCCTTGGATAGTTAGTCTATAATTTGATTGCATTCCCTGTAAATGTAATGACAAGAAATATAATCTGATTTTTATTTTAAATGCATAGATTCATCCAATATGTTCCTGAGTGTGTGCACATGACATGTATATGTGTTATTGAACAATTTTATAATGTTTATTTGAGTTCCAAAAATATGATGGTGCCTACAATCATGTTCCAATGGACAATGGAGCAAATGTCTAATAGTGATGAGTTCGACATAGTTATTTGTCCCAACCCTAAAACTCATCTGGATGGGATAAGAATGTCTGTGAGATAGATTCAGAAAGATACCCACGCCCACATCCTTGTTCTTGTGCAGATCCATCAAAGTATGCCAAATGATGATTTCGATAAATAACTTCAGGTGTCATAGCTGAGACAGGAGGAGTGTGCTTGTCATCGACAATTTCATGAAATGAATTAATAAGATGGGCGATTTAGATAGGCCAATGGGTAGCTTTGTCTCAAAATATGATGCCATTCCTATTCAACTAGATTTTCCAACAAATAAGTAGGGGGCGATTGCGATCTCTCTGGTTCGAGGTCTGAGTCCACCAATGATTCCAAGAAGTCTGAATGTTATCTCCATGCCATCATTGTCTAATAGCCAGAGAGGAGAGAAATTGTTCCCATAAATTGATTGCGAAAGGGTAGGTGAGAAAGAGACTTTTATTTGATTCAATGACCTATTGACAGGGGATGAACTAGGAGGGACCATCAAATGACCTTTTCATCAAATTTTCCCCAGTAGGAGTTTTTTTCATAAGGACATTCCACATAAAAAAAATCCCAGTGCATATGGGAGATTTGAGCTTCTAAATAGTACACCACCACTTAGCCAGAACAAGTGGCTCGTGAGCAGCATATATGGTAGGATATCCGTCTTTTGAGGAATAACTTTCGTGTTTTTTAGGTGCCCAAATGAGTTCATCATTTTCCTCCTTGATATGTACATGTGATTTAGTCAGTGTAGAGGTATAGCCCACCCAGTTCTGATGCCATTGTACAGTGATTCCCAAGAAGTGAGATGATTTCCAAGCATTTGCAAAAATGGTGGTATTCTCTAGATCTACAATATTAGAAATCGAGTTTATGCCTCGATCATTTAGAAAGGTAATAAGATTTGGGGGTAGTCTGTACATATTACAACATCTTGACCATAGGTACATGCCTAAGCGCACTGATGTGCTAGATTTAATACGCCATGCACAATAGTTTCTGATAGTAGGAAGAGTGTGTATGACACCCTACCAGATCATCGATACAATCGAAATAATGAAAAAGCCAAATGTATTTGTGATGGACAACGTATGTCCAAAGGCTGCGGGTAATGAGAACATGCCATCCCATCTTGGCAGCAAGTTCATGTGCAAAATAAGTAATATCCTTTATACCATAGCCACCCCATTTCTTAGGATTCACAATTTGACTCCAGCCCACCCAAGGAAATGGCTTCCACTCCTTGTAACCATTCCATAGGAATCTACAACAAATATTTTGTATCGGGATAGGATTCTTTTGGTAACGATGCTAAGGAGGTCTAGTAAACCAGAATTGCCTCAAGGATGGATTTAATGAGTAAACGCCCATATTTGGATAAGAACCTATGATTCCAATTATGAAGTCTTTTTTCCACCTTGGCCATGAGCCAAGTCTAATCCAATATTTTGTAACTATGTGGATTGATATGGAAACCAAGGTATTTGAGTCCATGCTCTAGAAAAATTCTTTGAAAGGGGAACTTATGAAGAGCGATCTAAATTTCTTGTTGGGAAAAATATGAGAAGGAGATTGTATATTTCAGTTGATTGGATTCCATACCAGTTGCAGTGGAAAAATCTCCATGATATCATAAAAAATAAAGAAGTCTTGTATTCCCCCACTGGGAAAGGTAAGGACATTGTCCATAAAAAGTAGGTGGGAGATGATGCAAATTGTCTGTAATTTGATACCCTGAGGTAATCTGTCTCATCTTTCCTACAATATTAACCTACTTAGTCCTTCCATTACAAGGAGGAAAGCGAGAGGGGAAAGAAGACATCCTTGTCTGAGGCCTTGTTTTATGTGAAAGTAATTGGAGGCCAAGCCATTAATGAGAATGTTGAAGGAAACAATGGTGATAAAACACATTATCCATTGAATGAAAGAGAGAGGGAAGACTAAGTGTGTGAGGAGAATTCTTAAGTATAACCAGCTGACTTAATCAAATTCCCTAGAAATATCAATCTTCAGGATGGATCCTTTTAAATGCCTTGTCTTAATGGAGTGGAGGACCTCCTGTGCGATGTCAATGGCCTCATGTATTTGTCTATTATGCAAAAAAAAAAAAATTGCTTGGATGAGATGTGGGAAGATAGGATGGGATTTAATCGATTAGCGATGATTTTGGAAATAATTTTATAGAGGCAGTTGTAGAGAGATATAGGCCTAAAATCATTGAAAGAAAGAGGGGAGTCCACATTGAGGATGAGGGAAATGAAAGTAGAGTTTACAACCTCATACATATGACCAATTAACCTAGATTCCTCCACAACCTTAAGTAGGTCCTTTCCCATGGTTTCAAAGAAAGCTAGATAAATTTCAACGAACCATCCATCTAGGCCATGGACTTTATCCTTTTTAAACCATTTAAGAGTGATTTATAGTTCCCCAATTGATGCTAGATTAATTAGATCAATCTTCGAATCTCAGTCAACAAAACGAGGGAAAAATATGGAAAATCTAACGATTTATGCAAGAGTGGCCCCTTCAGGACCCTTGAATAGCTGTCAAAAGTAGGTGATGCCAATATGAGCCAATTGATGAAAAGTATGAGTAGGATGTCCATCCTCTTTAGGCATCTTTTGGATAGTATTACTTTCTCATCTTGCTTTTGCATAATTATGAAATAATTATTTGTTGTCATCCCCATCTTATAACGAGATAGCTCTACTCCTGAGGTGCTAGGTCTCCTCACGTTCTTTGACAATTTTGGATCATGGAGCTTCTAGGTCAATGAGAATATTTTTAGCTTCTATAGTAGAGAAACCCCTCCCATTCTTGTCCAACAGATATGCTAGCTTGTCTTCAATGAACCTAAGAGTTTGATCTCCTCAATCTCATTCTATTTCAGCCCATTGAATAGATAGACTCATTAGTTCATTTAGATTGTGATAAAAGACTTATGATATAGGATCGACCCTACGTAGGTGGATGTGCATGCCAATAATCATTAACAAATTTGATGTTATTAGAATCCATCAGCCAGATGGAATTGAATTTAAATGGGTCCCTTGGTTTTAGAAAGGAACCTGACAAATCCAAATATATAGGGGATTGGTCAGATATGCCACCACAACCCACCCATTGACGAATGTTTTTCCACGCTCTTACCAAACTCTCCTTGATTAAGAAGCTATCCAGTCTTCTAGATAGTGATGCTTCTCCTATTCTTTTGTTATGCCAAGCTGGTTGTAGCTTATTCATAGGGATATCAACAAGATGGTACTACTCCAGAAGATGTTCCAAATATCTGAGAGGGGGTCCAATTAGGCATTGTGTCCCCAAGAGTTCATGTGTCCAATTGAGAAATTTAGGTCCCCTCCCAGATTGAGGTTGTCTGTGTTAGTGAGAGATAGGTTGAGTAAATGATTCCAGAATTCAACCCTGTTATGTTAGGGAGTACCCACATTGAAGATTATGAATTCTTGATACAACTTCGAGTTTATATCCATACCCAAAAATCCAGCCCCTCCCGAAGATGTATGTAGCTTAATTTTGCGGGGGTTAATGCCAAGTGAAATTCTCCCAAACTATCCACTGAAATCCAGTGCATGGAAGGTCCATCCTCGCTTTAGGGAATTTAAAATAGAGATGACCTACTCAACCAACCCAAGGGTTTCTGGTAGATAGATAATATCGATCTTTTGAGAATCCAATAGTCTTGTGAGGGCTAATCATTTAGCAGGGCTAGCCAACCATGTATAGTAAAAAGAGACCCACTTCATGGATGAGATAGGTGGAGGGTGTCGAGTGCTATAAGAACCTTATCAAGTTTAGATTTCTTGCCCTAGGCCACATCCACCCCTGCTTGGCTAATGACGTTAGAAATATAGTAGTGCCGACGCCTTCTAGGCTTGGTGAATTTAGGAGGCGAGATCAGGCCAATCGCAGAAGGCTCAGGAGGGTGTTTCCACCGAGAGGGAAGATTGTAGGGATGATAGACGGAGGATACCGATGCACCAGGAGAGGGAGGATTAATAAAAAACTGAGGTATAGAAGGCAAGGTAGTGGAATAGGATTTGGGGGGGGGCGATTCAGAGGGGATGAGAGTGAAATGCAGGAAATGCTTGCAATGGATGCAAGAGCCATGAAATTGTTGTGTAGAAGTAGATAAAGGTAATGAAATTGAAGAGAAATGAGGATGAGAAATACTGGCAGAGAGAGCGGGCACAGTAGCGACCCGTGATCTTGTCATAGTAGGTGAATGAGGCTTGGGGAAGCCAAAGTAGTCATGTGAGCAAAACAATGATCTGGTGGCTTCGAATGAGAGGAACGAGTAGGTTTCTCTTATGCAGATGCTTAAGCAATAGAGGTGGCACCATCTGATTCTTGGGTGGGAGAGGAGGTAGCAGTGACCAAAGGGCATTCCTTGTAGAGATGACCTACCTTGTCAGCCCTTCTACATCTTAATGATACCCCTTCATAATCTAGAATCTAGATTCTAGTGAATATTTTCCATTGAAGAGTAATCTACTCCTCTAGTCCTTCTGTGGTGTCCGAGTGCACCAAGATGCACGCCATCGATTTGTTTCCAGAGCTAATGTAGAATTTATGATAATAAAGGAATGTACCCAATGCATTCCCAATTCAAGTAAAAATGTCCTCAGACCAGATGTGTAGGGGAAGTCCCGAGAGATGAACCCAAAGTGGACTAGTGCCCAATTGTTCCTACTGGGGGTCAAATAATGGACTCCATCTCTTAAGAAAAATAGGGGCAAATTTTATGTGCCAGTATCATCAGAGAACCCATGAAGTGTAATATTCGCTTTGAAAGCTAAGAGTGAACCATCCGCAAGCTAGAGTCATGACAGAAGGGAGCGCCCTAAGTATGTTCCTCCAAATATAATTCACCCAAAGATGAAGTTGAGTGGTCGAATACCACCTCCCTCTGATACTTCCCACCAAAAATTCCTTTGCTATGTCCACAACATCACCTATTTGCATGCCTTCACTGAAACAAAGGGCCAGATCCTTCTGGGAGGCTTTAACACACTTAGATTTTTAACTTTTCCCAAACAAGGTGTCGTCATACGATCTTGTAGAGGGTCCTGGGTACCTGAGGAAGCTGCCTGTAACCTAAGGTTACCATACCTAGGGTTTACCGTCAAGACATCAAAATAGCCAAATGGAAAGGATGGCTTCTGAGTTCTAGGATAGTGGCCTAAAAGGATGACGAAGCTGGGATGTGGGAGAGGGGGTCATCCCTACAGTCGAAACCCATGAACTAGGGGTGGGCGGATATGGATGAAAAATGGGAAGAGTTTGGAAGTGGATAGTTGAAATAAGGGGAAGGAGGAATGCAAGAGGCTAGCATATGTAGGGTGGGTGGAGAAATGGAGTGGCTATAAAGACCGGACTAGGATATAGTGAGAGCACAAAATGACAGACTAACATGAAGGGCCCAAGGTCTGATCAAATAGGAGGCGGTTCTGACCATAACAATAGTGAAAAAATTTGGAATCCAGAAGCCAACACCTCTAGCATGGAGAAAGTATAAGCCCGGATGGGTTTGTAGGGAGATGGCTCCTCTGAATAGTTGACAACATAACCCTCCATCTTCGACAAGTGTTGTAGTCAAGAAATAGAGACGGAAGGATAACGGGTTCTCTGGTGTGCTAACTACAAGGACATAGGAGTAAGAGGCAGACCATCACAATGCACACGCCAAGCAGATAGGGACACGAAAGTGTAGCTACAGTGACAGAGAAGTGAAGACCAAAACCCTAACCGAAATCTAGCAAAACAACAGATCGGAGCTCCATCTTGAAAGCTATCAATTAAAATATTGGACATAATTTTTTTTAGCTAACTCTTATTAAGTCTAAGCTCCTATTTATCCTTTGTGCATCAATTTTTTTTTTTCATTCAATTGTGAAATGAGAGTGTTTTCCTTTTGTGATTTTCGTTTATTGTTTCTAATTTTTATTATGATAAAGGGTTTTTCTAGGTTGTACTAGTTTTGCTTAGTTGTTTTTGCTTGGTTTATTATGGTTTAAGGAGGAGTGTTAATTTATTTTTTTTTTATTTTTTATTTTTTCTGATAGTTTTAATGTTCACTTTCTATGTTTTAATGAATCCTTATAGGTTTTGGATTTATATATTATGATTCTGTAACATGTATCATAGTTTTAAGAGTGTTATGAATCCATAAGATTTTGTGTAGGGTTTTTTTTCCATATTAAAGGCTGTTCATTGCAACTTAGGGATATTTTACATAGTGAGGGATTCTGATGGTTCTTTGGAATTGTGTAGAATCTCAATGGTTGGTATTTGTAATTGTGCCCAATGTGTTACCATTAATGATAAATATTGTATCATTTTATATTTTACTAGAGTTTTGCAATGTTTGAATAAATGTTACAATTTTACCTGATGAATAGAAATCGTTATTCACCTATTCTATGCAACTGCATTAAATCATTTATATCTTAATAAAGATTTTCAGTTTTTATATTAAATACAATGTAGAATATATATATTGAATTGTGAGAGAGTATTACTTTATTATAACATAGATTGCATTACATAATTTATATCTTAATAGATATTTTAATTTTTTGTATTAAATACAATGCAAAAGATATATATTGAATTCTGAGAGAGTCTTATTTTATTATCACATAGATTGTATTGTGTGACTATACTTGTAGGCTAATAGCAGCTACCTATATTCCAAGGATAACCCATAAAGATAGTGGAAGCATTTTCATTTAGTGGTTGTATTGAAGTAATTAAAATCTTTCCCATTTTCTAAATTGTGAGGCGTGCATTTTCAATAGGAGTTGCTATAATCTCTTTGTGTTTCATTAAATTTTTACATGATTTTCTATTCTCTTCAGAATGTGAGATTAATGAGTAAATATCTATTCTTAATAGCTTAATTTGGTTAAATATTAAATTTAATAAAATTTAAAGTTTAGATAAGTTAAGTTAATTATGTTGGTTTTTAATATTTTAAGAGAATTTGGTTAATATAAATTTTGAATCATTTTTTTCTCCTCTATCTTTAACTAAATTAAATATAAAAATTAAAGTTTAGACAAATTAAACATATTTAATTTAAACTATCACAAAAAAATAAACCATATAAATGAAATCACAATTTCAACCATTCATAAATATTATAGAAGTGCTTATAATTTGCCCAAAATAATGAACATTTGTTATTTTATTATATGGTTCAAACATGTGAATAGGTAATGGTCTATTATGTTTTAATTTAATATTAGACAACATTCAAAATTAATTTTGGTTCATCTCTTTTATTTTCTATATATAAATATCATTTTACCTATTAAATATAATAGACACCAAATTGGTGCATGAGATCCCCTTGTTTGTGGGACACTAAGTCTACGAAGTCATACATACTCTACTCCTATTACATGATCTTCTCCAAATTTTCATTATACTGGGGAAACATCTTGTATTTGGGAAGATCATCATATAGATAATTTGGATACAAATGTCCACTCTAACACTTTTTCATCTACAAATCAAGTTTCAAAAAAGGAGAAAGGTTAAAAATCATCCATGGTAGAATTAGTGATGGAATGCTATGTAATGATTTGGATGATATTTTACTTGGCCATTTGTTTGATAAGTTGGAATGAGTTGCTTAAATCATTGGATATTCCTTTAACCATCCTCCTCAAAGGAATGTTGTACCTCTACACGAATCAATCATCCCTAAGAGCATTTCACATCGAACAAGTAAGGTACCACACAGATCTTTCAAATTATGCCTATAGTATAGGTTGTTTTATTACATTCTCGTATTTACATTATCTTTTCATTTTACTTAACTTATAGTGTATTTGATTCCCTTGACACAATAAACAACACATTTGAATAGAGATATATAAATTAACTCCCTAAGGTTTCCATCAAATAATCCCACAAGTGAAGATGAATCATGTCATAACCTTACTATGAATTCTTCTTAACCACCAGATTGGTAAACTAATGTAAATGTTCAATGTGTTTGATTCATTTTTAATTTTAAACTTTTTTGGTTGGTTGGACATTCAATTTTATAATCTATTTTATTTTCTTGGAACATGAAACAGCTCACTTAAATAGAGGTATAAAAATTAACTCCCCAAATGTTCCATCTATTAATGTTATGATAAAAGAGGAACGAAATGTGAATGTTACATGCATTTGATTTTCTTTTTCATATTTTCATTTATAGTTATTTGTGCATTGTATTTCATAAAATTTTATGGCCAATACAACATTCCATCCTATGAGATTGGAGAAATTCAATATGTAACATGAAATTGGAAAACTAATCTAAATGTTCAATGTATTTGATTTTCTTTCCTTTTTTGAATTTTAATTGTTTGGATATTTAATTTTATAATGTATTTTATTTTATTAGAAAAATAAACAACTCATTTGAATAAAGGAATATAAATTAATTCAGAAAATGTTCTATGTTAGGTCTCCATAATACTAGTGATTCCACCATTAGTATTATCATTGTGTCTCTTATTATTATTGTTGTCCCCCTATTGTCCCCATATTGTTGTTAGTGTGCCCCATAAAAACACACTATTGTTATTGTTATGCCCTTATATTATTATTGTTATGTCAACTTTGATTATATTGTGACCCCTTAGAATCTTATATATAGAAACGATGTTTTGTCATGTGTATCATGAAATAATTTTTCATTTCTATAATGTAAAGGAGTTCCCCCTGAAGAGGCTAATTTTGTAGTTGTTGATCTATCTTTTCTTCTATTTTATGAGCTCGTTGGATAACATTTGGTATCAGAACTTTGGATTCTATGGTTTCATGGAATTTTCACTATAAATTATTTTCTACGAAATTTTCGTAGCTCAAATTAAAACCCATATGAGAAGAAATCTTAATGAACCTCGGGTTCAAATTTTCGATCTCTTCTCATGACAGAAGTTAGGGTTTTTGCAATCTCCCCAAATTACATCCCAAACAAGTGACCATGGGAACATCGTCATAGGTTTCTCTTTGAGCATATGATTAAAATTTCATAAGAAGTTATAAAAACAAGACAAAATATAGTTGTATGTGTATCGATTTCACATATGAAGGTCGAAAAAATGACACGTGGCACATCCTACAAGTTCACTCTATTAAAAAAATATATAATCATTTCATCTAGGGATATTGGGCATAACTCTTTCTTGGAAATTCCACCTTCGATTAGGTTGGTGGCATTGAAAATAGGACACAGAGGGCTATCTCAGGTTGTAATTTAAGACCTTGAGGATCTAGAATTTCAGAGATACAATAGATTTAATATCGATCTCCTACAATGCAAAAATAAGGTGTGTAGTTTTTTTTTTTTGATTTGCATAAGTTTGGTTTGAAAAATTATTTTGAAGTGATTCAAAGGGCATGTTGAGGCATAATTGTCATTAATTGATGCCTCGAAGAAAGAAAATGGAAACACCTAGTCAGCAACCTGAAATCTCTACCATGACTCATGAAGAAGAGGAAGAAATGCAACATGATATATCAAAATTACTAGACGAAGTTCAACAATTTTCACTCTCACAAAAAGTAACAGAAGCTTAGACGAATGGATTAAATAAAGGCATGGAAGATAATATGAATGGAATGGAAGTCAAGAAGAATGACATGGAAGCTAAGATGGATGGCATGGAAGCTAAGATGGATGGCATGGATGGTATATAAGTAAATATTAAAGGCAACATGGAAGATTTGAAGATAGTTTTGACAAATTTTCTACAATAATTACCTACTAATGGAAAAAGGGTAGTTAAAGAAACTCATGATTGGAACAAAAGAAATGTTCATCATGATTTCATAGAATCTAACGTTGGATTGAAGACCCACCATGTTCCAAAGATGAATATGAGGAAGATCGATGGCAAGGGTCCTGTATTAAATAAAACCCTAATTTTCCCATTTCTAATTTAAAATCATTAACGATCTATTTAAACAATGTAGAACAATAGAACAATATATAGAAATATTTCCTATCGTACTCATACATGATATGAAAATAAAATCATGAGAAGTAATTCTCAATAAAAATAATTGATTTTATTTTGGCTTAAAATTTTCAATGATGGACTCAAACAAAGCACAACCCCCTTGTCCTCTTCCTTATTTGTGAAAATTCTATGTGGAAAACAACAAAAAGTTTAAATATTCAATGCTCAAGGTTTTAGCCTAAATTCATGGTTCTCTCAATGGGAGTTAGGCCATAGATATTCATGAGCAAAGATGAGAGGTGCTAGTTCAAAAAATCCATTTTACAATAAACGACAGTGAGAACATCAGTTCAGATGATAAATAAATGAAAAATGTGTATGAATATATTGTGAAAGAATGTTGAAGGGTCAAAATATCCCCCCCTCGTTCCACCCCTTTCTCTCTCTCCCATTATCTCTCTCACTCCCTGTAACTGTTGGTCTCAGCTCTCACTCCTGCTATCTCTCTCTCACACTTTTTCTTAGCCATTCTCTCTAACTCTTACTATGTCTCTCTCTAACTCTCTCTTCAACATTGTATCCTTTTATATCTCTCTCTATATCAATATATCAAACTCACACTCTCTCATACTCTCTTTTCTCCTCTCCCTCTCTCTCTTTTCTCCTCTCCCTCTCTCTCTTTGTCTCTCACCCTATCTATCTCTCTCTATATCGTGCTCACTCCCGTTCTACTCTCTCTTTTAATGCCCCCCTCACTCCTCTCTCCTTTCATCCCCCCCTCCCTCCTCTCTCTTTATATCCTTCCCTCACTTTATCTCCCTCACTATTACTATCCACCTCTCTCATTTTCTCCCAATATTTCTCTTTCTCACTATCAAAACGTGTCTTTTGCATACTCTCTCACACATTATATCCTCCTCACTCTCCTTTTGTAAAAATCTTCCCCTCTCTCACCCTCTCTAATTTTCCCACTCTCTCTTGCTAGCTCCCTCTCTCATTCCCCCTCCCCCCATCTCTTATTCCCTCTCTCTCCCTCTCTCTCTTGCTCTCCCTCTCTTTCTATATCTCTCTACCTCAATCTCTCTCTTTTCTTTTCTCTCTCTCTCTCATTCTCTCTCCTTCTCTCACTCTCACTACCTCTCTTTCCTTCCTCTCACACTTTCACTATTTATTTCCCACTCTCTCATTTCCCTCTCTTTCCCTCTGTTCCTCGCTCATTGTACCTCTCTCTCCTACTCTCTCCCTTTGTCTCTCTCAGTCTCTCCCTCTCTATCCTCCCCTCTCTCAATATCTCCCCATTATCTCTCCCCCATTTTACCTCTGAATACTCCTTCCCTCTTTCCCTTTCTTCGTCTCTCTGTCTCACCCCCTCTCTCTTTTCATTTCTCATCCTCTTCCTCATTCTTTCTCCCCCTTGACTCTCTTCCTCTCTTAACATCTGACTAAGTCTCCCTATATCTCTCTCTATGTTACCATCACCCTCTCCCTCCTTTCCTGCCTTCCTCACATAATCCTAAGCCTAAAACTTAAATCTTAAATCTAATTTATAAACGTGACTTCACTTAACATTACTTAGCATTAAGTGAAATGAGTCCTTTTAAAAAACATATATGATCATAATATACAATTTTATAGACATTATAAACTTGAAATCCATTTTACAACATTAATAAAAGAATTACACCCAATTATGGTATTTAAAGTGCAATTTAAAAAACTAAAACTAAAAATATACATTCTAGTAATTTTTATAAATAATACATTGTAAGATAAATAATTTTTTATAAAATAATAACTATGAAATAATTAAATACAAGTGAAATAAATATACATTTCCATACTGATTACAATAATAATTTAATATTAATTTAGACCAAAAATATATATTTGAAAATAAACACAATTAAATGTAATTTTAATATATATGAAAGAGGCGATCAGAGAATTTTAGATTTTTTCGATAAAACATTTCATATTAAAACGACAAGATTTACAAAAGGACTTCATTCCAGGAGGCCGAGATTAACAAAATGAGATCCCACCAAAACAAAATCATGAAGAAATTAACATTAATGAACGACATTGTATAAATGTTAGGACAAGCGTTTTGATGGATTGAGTGAGTGGAGAAGAACATTAAATAACAGTAAGTAATAACAAAATGTACCTCGAACTAAATGGGTTTCATGGTGAACCAGGCGTGTCGAAATATGGTAACATACTTAAACGCTGAACTAAAATCAAGAATGATGGTATGAAATATAATCAGCATAGATAAAAATAAATTGAAATCCAGAAATGTTTGTTGGTGACCTAAAATTAAAAATCTATTTATGATAGAGATGCAAGTTAAAATCTCAATATAATAAAATTTAGATAGGGTTAAACAAAACTGCAATGAAACTAAAAAATATAAAACTGCTTTGAATTTGTAGAAATAATTTACCTACCTTTAATTGGAGAACAGAACAACCATATAAATTGGAGAAAAAAACAACTATATATTGGAAGAGAGAACCTCATATTTGCGTACCGCCATGTCACAATTTGAAAATCCATCGAATTTTTTAATTCGCTTGAGTAACGACTTCGATGCAGACACCGCGGCACAGAATGGACAAAGATCGTCCTGAAAACACAGATGCACACGCTTTAATGGTTGTATGAGATATGTAATGGCTCTGTGAGCATTTACGGTTTTCAACATCCTTTCTATGCTTTTTAAGGTTATAAGGCAAGCTCATCAACTTTTGTTTTTTTTGAGTTTTTTGGTTTTATTATAAGGACAAGACTATCACCTTTTGTGCTTTCTTGATTTTCGAGTGTTTCTGCTTATCCTTGAATTTATGCTAATTAATGAGAGGGTTTTTTATTACTTGCAACATGATGATGGGGCAATAATAGTGACGTTTGGTAAAGCATGGTGTTTGCGGCTTTACGTGCTCAAACTAGGTATCAACTAAGTATTAAGATGGGAAATATTACTTATTGTAACAACTTCAAGGAGGTTTCACGATGGTCAAGTTTCCTTGGTACATGGCAAGTCTAGAATGATTCCAAGTTTGTCCAAGAAAAGAACACCTTTAACACTTTTACAAGAATTTTCTTTTTTTATTTACAACACTAGGCGGTAGTAAAAATAGTGCTCTTGCTCACTTGCAACACACTAGACAAACAATGAGATGTGCTAGGGTGACTTCTTCACAGAGGGGTATGTCAATTATTTATACATCACTAAGCCAAATTCCCTATTTACATATTGTTGTCATCAACTATGTGATATTCTTTATGGGGATTAGGAACTACCATATTTCGCTAGTCGTTACCTTATTCTTAATTAACCATGGACATTGGCTCTTTCATTTTCTTTATCAAAATTATGGTTTTTTACAAAGTTTTTTTTAGTCCTCATTATATTTTATTGTGATGGGGCCAATTTTGTTAGATGGTGGACTCGAATTCATAGGTTGGTATAGAAACATTAGGTTCTCCTTGTCTTAGAAGGACCTCAAGTTTTCGGTGGTTTGATGGAGGGTTAGGTGTGCCTATGTAGAGAAAGGGCATGATTAAACTCTTAGCTTGTGAATGTTAGCCCTCATCCCATGTATAGGTATAGGAGGTACATATTTGGGTTCCAGGGGTATTCTATCCCAGTATATTGATTCTTATTGTTATTGAAATAGTTTTTTGGTTTGTAGGAAATATTGTCATATAGCTTGGAGTGAAATGCCTCATCAACGAGGTAGAGCTAGAAGTGGAATTCTAGAGAGGGGTCAATAGGAAAGGCACCTTGTGGGAGATTCAGGCCATGGCAAGGCCCTAGACCACAATCTAGCCTATACACTTGGAATCAAGGACTTAGTTGCTCTCAAAGAAATTGGCTATCTTTTTTGGTAATTACATAGTGGCTAATAAATATGGTATGAGTGAGGATGGTAGGATTTTGGAAAATTCTATAAATCGATGTAATCTTATGATATAATGCAAGTTCTTAGATTAAAAAAAAAAGAAAAAGGTATCTATAGCCATGCAAGAGAGATCACTAGTTTTTAAAGAATGATACATATAGAAAATTTTAGTGATTAAACAACTGAATGGAATAATAGAAATAGGGTGCCCAATTTGGTACAAACATTCATCAGATTAGAGAATGATAAGAAATAAATGATGAAATGTTTTTATCATATTTTACTTGTAATTTTTCTTAGTATAAAAAAAATTCATAAGTATTTATATGTGTGTGTGTGTGTGTGTCCAGATTGACTGACTATATGTACTTTAGAGTTAGATTGGTACAACATATATGAAGAAAGATGAATTCTCAATATATAATCTATATTTGCAAAAAAAAAAACATATATATATTTCTATAAAGGTAATGGATACAATTGGATTAAAATTTTTAAATAATTTTTAATGAATACATGATAATTTAAATACAATTTCTACAATTACATTAAATTTACGATAAAAATTATAAATTAAATTAAGGTTTTTAAGAAATTTTTATTTAAATAATGCTTGAGAATAAACATGTTTTTTTGTAATATTATAAAAATAATACACTAAAAAAGAGAGAAATTTGACCTGAACATGTTAAGAAACCAAGATGTCAACTAACAAACATCTATCATATATAAGAACCAACCAATTTCTAGTTTCATTTGCGAAGTTATAAATCATTGAAGTATGGATAAATGCAACAATAAGAGGAGAGGATATTAACAACATTTCAATTTCTTTTATTAAAACATCCCAAAAGATAATACGAATAAATGGAATCACCTATTAAGTTGTATTGTTTGAACGACTGGTGCTCTAAATCCCTGCATAAGGGATATGTGTAGGTATTATGAACGTTTATGTCTTTGTGTGAAACGTATTTTGTCTATCCTTTACCTACATATGATATGATTTCACTCCATGAATTGTAACACTAATGTGTACAATTTCATATTCATATAGGTATGGACAAAAAGAAGATATACCATCACATAAAATGTAGAAGATCCTCGCCGAGATATAGAGAAGCTATTAAAAATAATTTGGTGAGCTAGTAACTCGTTAACTAGTTCTTTCATGTCTACTACTATCCTTCAATTAACAAGAATAATGAAAAAGACAATTTTATGAGTGGTTCCGAATTTCTGGGAAATTATAGATCTTTGAACTTAGTAGCCACTAATTATTTATCGTCACAAGATATCCACCAAATAGAAACAAACATTGTATAGGGAGAGAGTATTCCAATCATATATATATTTATATATCTATATACATCTATATTAGATGAAGCTATAGAGGGATGACTAGAAAGGAAAGACGCATCTTGGTCTAGATTTTGCAATGTAGGGATCCTTTGAGGTAATAAAATTTAATTGTTACTCTGTTGTTTTAAACTAGCCATGAATCTAGCATAGTCGAAATGTCAACATTAAAATTAAATTGAAACCCTCTTTATAAAGGATGAATTTTATGTTGAAATATATTTATATTAGTACAAAATAATATAATACCAAACAAAATATTTTATTTTGCGCCTCTTCTCTGAAACAATCAACATCTACATTTTCAATGTTTTTGATGAATCTCAAGTAAAGAAAATATTTTGTTAGTTATTTATGTTGTTATTTGAACTATAATTTTGATCATCTAATTCAATCCAAAGGTCATGAAAATTGAAGGAATTATATTTTTAAATTTTATCAAGATCGCTGAAAACTAAACAATATTATCTAAAATTTCGTAATAGTTTTTGCATTTTGATCACCATTTAATGCGGAAAAGAAATATGAGGAACATTACTTTCTATGTATCAGGATTATTTATATTATTTATATGACTTCATGTGATTTACAATTATATTCAACACCCTTAACATTATCATGTGATATAAATTAATTTTAAATGTTAGAAGACATCAATTCGTTCTTCATAAAGATCCATACTTTCCTTATAATACATGTGCTATAAAAACTATCATGCATCCATCTTAAATTCAAACCTATTAAGCGAATAAAGTGAAAATATCTTTCAAGTTGCAAACCTTTCTTTAATTTTTTCAACCACAAAAGAGGTTTGCATCTTGAAATATTTGATCCCTCTTAGTACTTGATAGATCTAGGTTGGTTCACCTTCATAGTGTTATCTATAAACTTTTTGTGGAAAGAAAATACAACAAAGTTGTTCAAAAAACCAAATTCCAAAACCAATGTTAAATTTTGACAACAAACTCTTAGTGGAAAGGGAATCGATATTATTAACAAATATTTGTAATATTTTAAGTTAAAATATCTAAATAAATATCACTAAACATCAAATCTTCAAGGGTTCTTTAGAAAAATAGCCTAAATATGTTTCCCAATATCATTAAGGAAAAAATAAATAACTAGAAAATGATTCATTCAAATATTCCTCCGGAGACTCACACATGTTCAATGAGATAATTTTACTAAAAATAAACCAAATGAAAAATTCATTTAAAATAAATAAGTTTCTCACAAAATATTCACACAATATTCATTTCATGGTGTATAAGCATATATATGATCTAAAAAATCATTAACCAAGTTAGACAATTGACTTTTCGAATACTCATACATATTTAACAACATAGATTTACATAAAATAGATCAAATGACACTGGAACAAGGTAATGTGTGTGTGTGTGTGTGTGTGTGTGTGTCTGTCCCAATAGGACCATGTTTCCTACACTAGGTGAAATTAAAAACAACATCATTTATAAAAAAAATTAAATAAAACCGTATTTTCTCCCTTTCTGATTTTAAATTATTAACGATCAATTTAAACAAAGTAAAACGAGACTATAATATATAGAAAAAATTCCTATCATACTTCTACATTTTATGAAAAAAAAATCATAGGAAGTAATTCACAATAAAAATAAATTCCACAAACTAAGACTTAAAGACAAATGAATCAATTGAAACCCCACATTTTTTTCATCTAATTTAAAATTTACAATAATCGATTGAAACAAATTAGAACCCACTTGTCCCCTTCCTTATAGGTAAAACTTATATGTGGAAAACAAAAAAAAATATTTAAAGCTTCAAAAAGCCCAAACTTTAACCTTACACTGGAATGCTTTGAGGATAAATTCATGGTTCTCTCCCAAAAGGATCATGTTTCCTAGACAATAAAATTAAAAACACCATTATTTATAAACAAATAAATTAAATAAAACTCTATTTTTCCCATTTATAATTTAATTTAAAATCATTAACGATATATTTAAAA
>APFE031292985.1:559-34016 GCA_000404065.3 Pinus taeda
CCACTGGATCCCAAAACCGGGACTACCAGCTTGATTTTTCATTATGTTCCTTTCAATGTTACAATACATATTTATACATGCCTAAGCATCCAAAACCATCGACCGAAAACCATAGGTAGGTTCGCCCAACAATATCCATATCACAACTCTTGAACTGTTAAACCTTCCCATGACATTAACATATTAAGTCATTTATCAAATCCATTAGCTGACGTAAATTAATTCCCAAGTTGACCGCTAATGATTCATCGACTATTACACGCTCCTAAGCTATTTGAACTTTAAGTTACTTTTGATATTGGACTGGACAACTTTCATGTTGGTTTGGGAGGGGGAAGAGTATAGTTGCTCTCATTCATCCTCATGGCCTTGATTTCGATTCACCAAATTATACCTAAGGAATTGCACCACTAAGATTGTTGCTTTGAAATTCTCAAAGAGATGTGAAGTTGCCCAGAAAATTTGGAATACCTTAGTTAGAACATTTAAGTACAAACCTAGATGTCTAGCTTGATTAGACAACCAAATTTTGTCGGTATCATACATGTCAAATTGTTCCGTGAAATATCGATTGGTAGAAGGTATGTGCAATTAGACAATGTTGTGGAATAGTACCCAACAACTCATTAGAGTTGAGGTCAAGTTTGCTTAGTGCTCTAGCCTGCCCAATCATTTGTGGAATTCCTCCTATCAATAAATTTCCAGAAAGATCTAAGGTGCACAATAAGGAGAGGCTCCCCAAAGATGGTGAAATGGTGCCTTGCAATCCTAATCCAGAAAGGATTATGGCAACTACTCTTTTAGTGTTTCTTTGACACCAAATTCCATTCGAGGAGCATACGTTTTTTGAGTTATCAACTGTCCATTTGGACAATGATCCACCATATGATGTAATGGCCTCTCTAAAGGCCAAAAGAGCCTCCACGTCCCTTTCATCAAAATCGACCATGGATGACAGGAACTGGTATCGAGCTTTCTCTAGTATATTATGCCTATTCAAATAATCAGAATCATCGAGCTGAAGAGAACAAACCATTTTCCCAATCAATATGGGAATATGAGCACTTCTTCTTTTAGCAACTAACAATTGTTGCACTCGTGGTTGTTGCTATTGGGAATATCATTGCAAATAACGTCAGCATCATAACAACTCAAGATACTACTAGCACCTATATGGGGGTGCATGCATGTCACCACAATTAGAGACCTATAGATGAAGAGGGAGCTCCCTTATACAAAGAAGATGAAGAAGAGGAAGAAGTGGAGGAGGTGAGATGATGGGAGGGCTTGCAAAGAAACATCAAAGATGTGGAGTAGTTGGACCAATGCCCTAATCTCTCGTTACAGTCGATGGAAAATAGCGAAAAAAGAAATATGGACTTGGTCTTTACTCCATTCTTTCTTGGTAGGTTGAGCTACAAGATGATGCAGAGGATCCAACAACAGTCGTAAGCAAGTTACATAAAGACGCCGAAAGCCTCCCAAGGCCAAAACAATGCTTCTTAGCTGCCTTGATTCGGAAGCATACAGAACCTGTTCAGGCCAATGCTTCTCACAAATGCCTTCCCATATCACCTCCTCTTTGGTGGAGCACTTCTAGTGGCGGCTCATAGAGGCGGCGATCGCAAGAGACTTCGAATCTAAATGCTTCAACACCTCGAACAACATGTCCTCGGAAAAAGACTTAATGGAACCACCGTCGTGTTCTTCCTGCCTCATTTTCTTCACATTAATGTCTTGCCCTTGATAAATCCAAGGAAGAAGAAGGCATTGGATGTGTGTCAATTGCAACCAACTCTACGTAGGGAAAATGTGAGTCGAATAATGTTGTACTCAATAACAACGTTAACTCCACACTTTGAAGGGTGGTTGTACTTGGTGTAGCCGGAGAATTAGGAAAGAATCAGGCTTGATAAAAGTTTACACATGTTGAAATCTAATAGGAAAGAATGATGAAAATGGAGGGAGGGGATTGGTTTGGATAAACATTGTGATGCAGGGATAGCCTTGCACATACCCACAGTATGTATGAAACACATAAAAATAATTGTCGGAGGAGTTTATTTCCCTAAGGAGTCAAAACTTCAAAGCATAAATGGTTAAGCCCTTTATAACCATTCCTTGTTATCGGAACATAATCGCCCCACCTTAAACCCTCTATCGGGTCTATATCAACCCTTTAAACATTCATTATCCCTTTTAATGAAGCCTCCCTAAAATATTCCTTATCGAAACTTAAGAATCCTTTCAGGACCTTTATATGACCATAGTCGCATATATATTAACCTTTCAACCTTATAACATGGGTTAATATATATAAACCACACAAACCCATATATCGGCGCTTAATTCCTCTTTACAACAACTACAAAGGAAATCTCCGCATTTCTAACCTTTTCCGTCTTCTCGTACAAATTCACGTAGTTCCCAAGATAACACTTATTGCAATTGGCACTTTCCAACCCCACAATCATTCCTCGGCCTTTATTGCATCTGATATGCAACCACAATACACAAAAGCCATGGAAAAACTCCGCTTTACCATAAGGCTGGATCTCAAGGGTAATGTATCCGCATACATAAATATATCGGGTCCACTCCGATGTCACTCCACTTCGCTGATAAGCCAAACTCCACTTGCCCGACCGTCGATCGCTTTATCGCTATCGGCATATTACATATGCACTGACTGACCGCTCCACTTGAAACTGTCGATAACGCGAGTTGCGATTAGATTTGGACTGTCGATCTAAATCTCTATCCGATGGTCCACGTTTAATCACATGATCGCAATCACCCCATTTAAAAGGCTCGTTCCCATATTCTCAGAAGGATTATGCTGACATGATTTAATCCTAGCGTTGATTTAAATGATCCAATGGCTGCTGAGCATCAATGCTTCACTTCTCACTCTTCCTTTTACTTGAGTTTTTATGCTAATTTCAGTGTTGGTTGTGGGTTACGGCTTTCTTTTAAAAGTTTTGGTCCCTTGCTTTTTCCAATGTGTGCTATCTTCTGAGCTTTGATTTGATCATTCTAATAGATTTAAACAATCCATTAGAATCCTCCTTCGCAAATTCCTCTTGGTGTATTCATTGAACTCTGCTTCTCTCCATTCATGCACTTCGCCTACATAAATATATGTGTGTGTGTGTGTGCAATCCTTTGATGCATTTGTGCTATCATTCGACACTCAATCACACATTTCTACAGTCCTACTCAATTATTGTATATATATAAATACAAATGAATAACTACATAATGGAATCTTTGTTCCTTAGGCCTGATTCCTCTTTATAATGGCATTTTGTTTACAATCTGCTCGTAGGCTAAAAACTACTCCAAAATCTAACATCTCTCAAAACATCGATCTATCTAACCTATCCAACCCTTGCATTATACAAGGAAACCACAATTTATACAAAGAATGGATTCATGACTCAATTCTGGTTCAGAACCAAAAATCTCTCATCTTCTCCTAAAAAGGCTCTTCAGCTCCACTATTTTCTAGAAAACCACTAAATCAAGCTTTCAGTTTCCTCATTTTCTATTCAAACCAATTAAATCTAACAGTTTGGCCTAATCTCCACACAGGGAGTATTAATCAGCCACTATACCCATTTTTAATCATTTTTACAATAAATAAACACTCTCATATATTTAAATAAATAAAATCAACTAAACTCTTTATCTTTCAACCCGTCACTAGTCACAACATGTGATCATGCTATCACATTGCTGGCTAGGCCTGAATGCTCTTGCATCAGACTCCCAAAGTTGAAAGTTTCCATGGACTTTTGTTCATGAGTCTTTCTACTTCCTCTATTGTAAACTTCATCAGATTTTATTTCCCAACTGGCTACCTAATCCCTTTCATCTGCAAGTGTATTTACTGCCTCCTTTGTTTCTCTTTGTTGCCAAACTTTGTGTTGTGGATGTCTTTTTGCTCTGGATTCATAAGCATCTCCTTTGCATAATGTTTTGGTGTTGATACCATGTATAAACACCTCCTCAAACAACTTAAATCTCTATTTCTATATCTACTAATGTCTTGTCATTATATCAATAGAATTGACCTCTATCTTCATGTATTTTCTCTTGTCCTGTACCTGACTATTCCTTTTAACTTCTGACTCAATCACCAACATCTCCTTCTGTCTATAAATCAACTTCTTTATGTTGTTCTGTATATCCTTTCAGCTTCCCTTGATTCATTGACTTTGACAATTTCTTATACTCATTATCTTTGCAGTTTTCATCATCCATCTATCAAATAGCTTAAGTAGAGTCTTTCCAATCCCAAAAGAAGATTGGCAATTTTTTAATACAAGAAGATATAGCCTTTCAACTATATATTGTCCTTTGGCTGCAAATATTTTAATTATTGAGCTTTGTTCAATTTCCTCCATTCTCCTATCAAACTTAGCTGCACCATTCACCCAATTTTCCCATTGCATCCTCAAGATAAACTCTTGACATTTAAGCTTTCTTTGCATTAAGAGCAAAATCTATTTGTGGATTGTACTTCCACATCTCTTGAAATATTCTTTCTCTTCTGCAATAACTTGCTTAAGAGATATGCCAACTCTCCTTCCTCTATTCCAAGCTTCTAAGTGAACTCGTTGCTTACTCTCATCTTCTTGTTTCCATAAAGAAAATTTACCTTCTACAGCTCCAGAATTTACATCTTCCTTCATATTTATTAGTGCAAACATATCCCAAGAGTAGTTTGTCCTTTATCCTGAAAACCACATTCAACAATTAATAATTCAAAGTCAGAAAATATATTACACTTTCTATCTCTGTCCTCATTAATTCTGCTACACAAGTTTTCTAATTTGTCATCCTCCTGATGTATATATGACATGTCAAACTTGTCATATTGTCTTGCCTTGAAAAAATCTTCTTCTTCTTCACTTTGTTCTGAATGTTGTCTAAGTTATGAATTCTGTTATCTACTCTTCTCCTTGGCCTTCCTTCCTTTCACACTCCTTTTCATTTTTTCTGTTCCCTCCTTACAAATTTGTAAGCCACTGAGTTGTCTTTTCCATTCATCCTTTGTTTCAATAAAAATATGCCAATCTTTGAGTGTAGAACCTAAAGTTCTATTTGCTTCCATACAAGAAACAAAGTCACCATATACCATAGGTTTCCTTTCCATTGTTGAGTCCCTTTCACAATAGTGAAGATTACTATCAACATCATAAATATTACCTTCCACTGTTCCCCTGGGTTGCTCACCGCATATGCATTGTTCATAAAAGCATCACTTCATCCTCTAAGATTGCTTGTCTATTTTAAATTTACTGTTTACACTCACCTTTACTCTTTCTGTAATTTGTACAAATAACATTGCCATCAATCTCGAGCTGTGCATCAGTGTCTATCAACCTCTCTTTGTGTTCCTGTTTATCCTCTTTTCCTTTCTTCTTCATAACCTTGAATGGATTAACTGTACCTCCTTGGGTTGAATTTTCTTATAAACCTTGGTTCTATCATCTTCCATAATACACTCTTTAGTAAGAGTCCTTTCCATTAATGATCCATTATGTCCTTTCAAGATTATTTCTTGTTCATTAACTGTCAATACAGGTTCATAATTTTTGAATAAAAATTGAAGAGACAATTCCATTACCTCAAGTGTTTGTATTGCATCTACACTCTTGGTTGCCCCTTCCATGAGGTTGTCTTCATACCTCTTTTCTACTTCTCCTTTTGCAATCTGCAGCTTCCTTTTGTCTTTAGACTGTCTGCCATCTTTTTGCCAAGTCTTACTGGATGCATCATCTTCATCCTCCTTAGTAGTCTTCAACATTTGTCCATCTCCAGTGTTCTTGAACACATGGTCAATCAAGAATTGCTCTATTACATCCATTTCTTCTAACAGATTCATTTCTTCAGCAACCTGCATAAACATATCCTCTAAAGGTTGTTCATCACCTGCATACACACACAAATCATTAGTTTCAAAAATTCTAGGCTCCTTTTTCTTTGATGTTTCAATCATCACATCTCTCTGTTGATTTGAACTTGTCCAACAGTTTAGGAAATCATCAATGATTCCTTTCTCAGTAAGGTAAATCTCTTGCTTGTGTCTACAATAGCTATCTTCAATCTCTAGCTCAGCTGCTCTAAGTTCTTCTCTTAATTTTACATACTTTCTCCTCTTTACCTGTTTCTGCAACAACTTCCACTTTATCTTCTCTCTTTTCGTAGTCCAACCATATCTTTGGTTTCCTTCGCCTTTTTCTAGCAACACTATCATGTTATCCATAATTACCTTCAATTCTGTAATTTCTCTGTCAAATACCTCTTGACTCATCTTCTCTCCTTTGCCTTGTTCCTTGGCATCCTCTATTCCTCTGCTGTGGCTTCTGTTTGAACCCCTACTATGACTATCAATAGTCATTTCCTCGTTATCTCTATGAGCTTCTCACTCACTATGAGTTGCACTAAGCCTCTGTGACAACAAGTCCTTCCTGCTATCACTTATCTCACCAATCCATTCACTGGACTTGGCCCTTTGGTAAGCATTGGTTCTCTATCTCTGGAACCTCTTGAGCATTCTCTTCTACTCTCTTTAGGCTTCTATCCCCAACTCACCTTCTCTTGAGAACACTTTAATTGTTCTCCCAATCCAACTTTCTGTTGGAATATTTCGGTTCACTACCACTAATAGAACTCCTCTCTTTCTTTACACAGTCTGCTACTGTGTGTTGCTACTACCACTCTCTTCCCTTTATAAAAACAATTCAAATGAACCAATCATCAAAATACAACTCATACCTACTGATCTATCTCTTTCACCTTGCTATGGCTAGACAATACACATACTGCTTTACCTCTCGTTGTCTACACTTCAATCCCTCTTTCAATTGAATTTATGTTCTTGCTGAGTACATCTATATTCGCTTTCTTTCCTTGCAATAGTTTTCTTTTAATTTCATTGCCTGCATTCACCTACACATACAATTTAAAGCTTTAAAACTTACCAGATCCTTTCTGATCCTAGCTTCCTCAAATCCCTTTTCCATAGTCTCTCTTGAATAACCAACTGAAGTATTCATTGCCTGTAACATGTCAGAATTCTTTGTGCATGACTCCTTGCGCTCCCACTGTGTCAGATCCATTACAATGCCAGTTATATATTCTTGAAAATAAAATTTAGTTCCTTAATCAATCTCCACAGGGCATTAATCTTGATCTGATACCAAATGATGCAGGGATACCCCTACACATACCCACAATATGCATGAAATTGTCCCAAGAGTTTAACTCCCTAAGGAGTCAAAAATTCAAAGCATAAATGGTTAAGCCCTTTATAACCATTCTATGTTATCAGAACACAATCACCCTGCCTTAAACCCTCTATCGGGACTATATCAACCCTTTAAACATTCATTATCCCTTTTAATGAAGCCTCCCTCAAATATTCCTTATCGGAACTTGAGAATCCCTTCATGACCTTTATATGACCATAGTCGCATATACATTAACCTTTGACCCTTATAACATGGGTTAATATATATATAACACACAAACCCATATATCGGTGCTTAATTCCTCTTTACAGCAATAATAAAGGAAATCTCCACATTTCTTACCTTTTTCGCCTTCTCGTACAGACTTGCACAGTTCTTGAGACAACACTTGTCGCAATCAGGACTTTGCAACCCCGCAATCATCCCTCAACCTTTATCGCATCCAATATGCGACCATGATACATAAAAGCCATGGAAAAACTCTGCTTTACCATAAGGCCGGATCTCAAGGGTTATGTATCCGCATACCTAAATATATCGGGTCCGCTCGTATGTCACTCCACTTCGCTGATAAGCTGAAATCTGATTTCCCGATTGCCAATTGCTTTATCGTTGTCAGTGTATTACATATGTGCTGACCGACCGCTCCACTTGAAACCGCCGATAATGTGAATTCCGATTAGATCTGGACCATTGATCTAAATCTTGATCCAACAGTACACGTTTAATCACATGATTGTGATCGCCCCATTTCAAACGCTTGTTTTGATATTCTCAGAAGGATTATGCCGATGAGATTTAATCCTAGTCATTGATCTAAATGATCCAATGGCTGCTGAGTGTCAATGCTTCACTTCTCACTCTTCCTTTTACTTAAGTTTTTATGCTAATTTTAGTGTTGGCTGTGGCTTGTGGCTTTCTTTTAAAAGTTCTGGTCCCTTAGTTTTTCCAATGTGCACTATCTTCTGAGCTTTGGTTTGATCATTCTAATGGATTCAAACAATCCATTAGAATCCTCCTTGGCACATTCCTCTCGGTGTATTCATCGAACTCCACTTCTCTGCATTGACGCACTCCACCTGCATATATATATAATATATATATTATATATATATTATATATATATATATAATATATATTATATATAATATATATTTGTAGATATATGTGCAATCCTCTGATGCATTTGGGCTATCATTCGACACTCAATTACACATTTCTACAGTCCTACTCGATTATTGTATATATATAAATACAAATGAATAACTAGATAATGGAATCTCTGTTCCTCAGGTGTAACAGTCCAAAATACGAATATCTAATTAACTTATTAACGTTCAATTTAAATGCTTACCTGAGCTTACTTGTGGTAGAAATAGACTTACCGCAACAGGGTTTTGGGGACGACTCTTCTCCCAACCGTAGGCTCAATTGCGCAGGATTCTGCTACAACTGGCCACCCCTAAGCCCTCAATCAATGACTACTGCCAGTATTTCTAAGCCTTGGTATACCATTCTCCCAAGAGAATGCAAGATAGAACCTCCGAACGATGGAACCCCCTCCCATCCTCCTCACCATTCATGAAATAGAACAAAGCCTTGGAAGGGGAACCACATGCACACCCTCCATGTGTCTGCATGCTACTTTTTCTCTACTTTCCTTCTTTTTTTGATAATTTCCTTCTTTTATTTCTTAAATATGGTTATTACTTTTTTTTTTTATTACTTATTTCTTTTTTTTATTAATTTTTAATATCATTATCATTTATTATTTATTATTTATTATCAAGTGATTTATTTATTATTCTTTATTTTCTATTTTATTATTAAGGAGGATATTACATACTCTCCACTTTAAGGAACTTTTCTCGAATTATTGTAATTATTTTATTAGTTATTATTATTTATTATTTTATTTACTTCATGTTGCCAACACCCTTTGCTGAACTAGTATAACCAGCAGGCATCGAAAGTTCCCAACACCCTAGGAAATCTCAAGGAATCTCTGTCCTTTTTCCACTTTCGGCACCAGGCACAAGCCTAACCCAGTCTGTATCCCAGTCCAAGACTGGCCCCAAGGCTCGCGCCTGACTCAGACCTCATCTGCCCCAAGGCAGGCATCCGGTCCGGTACTCAATGACCCCGGGCATCTCGCAGGCTGCCACTCCCTCCACAACTACTAAGCGCACAGCCGAGGATCGAGGTCCTTTACATCCCTTCCAGATTCGCATCCCAATCCAATAACAGGCACTGCCTGGACATCAGGCACCAAGCCTGGAATCATCAGGCACCAAGCCTGGAACATCAGGCACCAAGCCTGGAATCATCAGGCACCAAGCCTGGAATCATCAAGCACCAAGCCTAGAATCATCAGACACCAAGCCTGGAATCATCAGGCACCAAGCCTGGAACATCAGGCACCAAGCCTGGAATCATCAGGCAGTTGGCCTTCTCAAGATGGTCCCATAGCTCTTCAAGACCTATCCATCAAGAGTTATACACAAGACAAAGGAACCACTGGCATATGTAGTGTTGATTGAGTTTTGTCCCCAGCCCATATGGTGTTACTTATTCTCCCTCGTGCGTATGGGCTCGCACGAGATCATCAAATAAACCGACCCTCTCGGCCCAATTTGTGGAGTCCTGTGAATCATCACATGTCCACATGCATCTAATGAATTAACCATACCATCTCTTGCAAGGAACTGCATGCTTACGCATGGCATGGAACTATCGCATGCTTCAGTTATACCATTACATTATTATATCAAGACATATCATGCGTTACATAAATGAACCACATGTCAATAATTCTCATATTATAACATCATAATTCATATGCCACGTTATGCATATCGTATCCGTCATGAGCATTGAACATTCAATACTTATCATCAGGTAGTACATGAAAATGTCAATATACCTTGACATAATGTTATAATTCCTATGCATATCGCTATTTATCGTATAGATACCTTATCACTATAAGAACCATATGCACATCAAGCATATGATATCATGATATCATCGTCAATATGTTTTCATCAAGGTGTCAATCATTTCAACATCTAAGTACATTGTAAAATTTCATAATTATCATCTTGAGTCCTAATCTCTCGGCATATATTCTTCCCTCCCAAAGGAAATTTTGGTGAAATTTATTACTAGTGATACCATCATTATTTAAATCATCTTATCTCAAAATTAAAATCCCTTGATTTTACATCCATTTACAGTTTGGTTCATTGATACCAATATCGCTATTGCAAATACTATTTCCATCATGATTTAACTCTGTATCATGCTTAATTGATTTGCCCGGAGATTTGTTGATCAATGTTGACTTATTTAGCAGTTATTACTTCAAAGAATTATTTTCTTATCTCATCGAGTTCGTGACGTTCGATACCAGTTGATTGCTTAATCATAAATTGACCCCTTCCTCCAGTTGGGAAAAATACTCTTTCTTATTAAATAGTATCATTATTCAAGTTGGGAAACATTCCTTCTTACATCTTCCAAGTTATCATTACTTGGTCATTATGTAAGTTCATACATTACTCTTCCCAACTTGGGTAATATCTGAAAAATAATTTCAATAAGATATATGTAATCCGCTTATCCACATAAATAAATTACCTGACCATACGTCTTGTTGTCCATAATTCATTCATATAGTGAGTCACCTATGGAAAACTTTACAATGTGGCTCTCCCATTAGATGTTGTCATGTACACACTTATTCTTTCCGATCATTTTATCATACCGTCCAAGTTCTGTAAAATTACTACCATAATTATTCAACTTTATTGGTTGATTGCCAATATTTCTTCTTTGGGTGCATCATCCTTAGGTAGAACTTACAGTGATACCTTTAGAATACCAAGTTACTAAATTCTTCCATTATTTTCAAAATAGCACAATACTTATTTAGACAACTTTAACCATTATGAACGTCATGTGTCATTATACTCAACATCTGAACTTTAATCCAAATCTGTATGGTTTGCCATTGAGACTAAATATACCGTCATGTAGCTTGATGATGTTCAATATACAAATGATATGAGTAGTAAATGAGCAGATACATGTAATTTGAATGGTAAGTGCAATGCAAAATTAAATTTACTAGGAGATCATATTGAGAGAGCTATGTTATTGCAATATGGACCAGAGAAATGGCAAGCAACTGCTATTGCTAAAGGGAAGTAATCGAACAAATAATTAGTGAATAAGATGATCAACATTCACAGAATGTTATTTCTGTGATTTTAGATCAGACTGAATCATAGATGCAGGTGAAAAATGCAAGATAAGGTGTACTAATGATCTAGATTCTATCAATCACGGAGATGTGGTTCAATATCCAACAAAAGTTGAAGAAGTGCTTCGAGTCTCGTGACTAAAGAATCTGTTTCCTATTACAAGATTATAATCAATCCTATGGAAAGTATAGTATCTAGAAAGCGGATGCCTTTTAACCAGTTAAGGCCCATGAAGAAACTGATCATGAATAGTCCTCATGACTAGACAACATAATCGCATAGTGGAGCTTTCTGGATAAACCCACGTAAACCTTTTTATAAAAGAAAAACTAGTACTATTGGATGATTATTATATGCTTTGAACAAAGTCGTATGACCAAGCAAAGTAAAAAATAAAGTGACATTGTCCTTTTAATCACATTCAGATACTATTTTCATGTCATGTGTTAATTTATGACAGTAAAAAAAAAGTTGTCTTGATGTTTAGTTCAGTAATTTAATATGATATATGGTGAAGTAATGACAAGCATAAAAATATTCGACACCATAAAGAAGAGACACTGCCACCCGACCCAAAACCGGATCGGATGACGGGGAAGGTTATTCCTTCCCAACAAAAAATAATCATTTTATTAATTATATGGTCTGCCTGCAAGCGCACCCGCGAAGGCAACGCCATTTCAAATCCTGTAAATTACAATACAATTAGGCGTAAAATTGCCTGCCTAAGATAGAAATTGTAAACTTGTCGAGAAATCTGTCCATACTGATCAACCTCATATTGTGATTTGAAACATTCAGACACCTACAATATTGTGATATACGCTTACAAATTTACAGACTTGTTATATAGCTTCGTATATAGCTTGATCAGTCGCACCTCCGGTGTCCAAAATCTGAAAAAGCAAAGCGGTACTAACCCGCAGAATTAACAGACAATGAAATGAGTGTACCCCACTGATGTAAATGGATTATCAAACGCTGAGCACAATAGCGGAATAAAATACAGATGTGGAGGTATAACTAACTGTAAAAAGATTCATCTATCTGCAGAAAGATTCACCCATTGATTAATTGAATCCATGGAAAGCTACGCGCGATTCCTCATTCGAATTATGTGGGAATTGAATGGTTAAATTGTTGCAGATAGATGTGTTATCAACAGGATTCGTTCAGGATGAGATGTTGGTTCATGAATACAATGTAATTTATAAAGCTACTAATCAGAATGACTCAATGAAGATAGACAAGCAATAGCTAAGTAATGCCTTTATCAATGATGTGAAGTAGAGAAGCACAAGATGAGTGAACTAATTGCAAACAGTGGCTTATTACAAGAATGAAACCATAAGTACATCTTCTTCCTTTAACATATTATTGCAATTTCTTTGATAACAGTAGAGGTATAATTCTGGTATAATTATTTAGTCAATATGCTACTTCATAATAGATCTTTGCCCTATCAACAAAGTGATGGTTCTCCAGCATGTCGACTTTTGACCAATTTTGGAATGCTTGTGATAATTTGTCAGTAACTCATGTGTTAAAGCCTTACAATAATTTCTCTCTATATTGGTATAATATGATAGTCTACAAAATGTCTGCTGCAAAATTCTCTATATAAAATTTGTCTCCAAGGTGTTCCAATTTTCGTGCTTGAGGGCAGCTTTTTAGTTATAAACACAATTTGATGTTTTCATATTTTACTGTTGAAAATTTATTTCAACAAATACACATTTCTACTCATTTTACGTAAATAGACAGCTTTACAAACATTCATCTGAAGACTGTAAATTAAATGTCAGCATAACCAGTAACTACTTTTCCTGAGTCACCTAATAGACAGAGGAGGATCATTTCTTGTAGCCAACTTGCATTTTTCACACGGAAATTCTTGTGAAAACTAAATACCGACAGTATTTTCTCTAGTGACGTGAATGCTAGTGTGTGATGACTAATCTGCACAGATGTACTTAGAAAACTTGTAATTGGGTCACAAATCTGAAAATAATAACTCACTTGAAATTATCAACACTATGCAGATTACATGATCTGCAAGGTTAGGTCGTACACGTAATAATAAGTACTAACTAGAAAAATAGAGATGTAAATTATATGGACAGTGTCAAGCTCTTGCCTTAACTCTAAAATTCTGATCACTCATTACTACTAAGTTCTAACCATAATAGGATCATCTCTTCAGTGCACGCTAAAAAAAAAAAAAATTAGACTTACATCAACAACAACAAATCTAAAAAAAAATCAGATATTATCTTTGTAGAGAAATATGAAATCCATAGCTTGTGTGATATGGAATCACGGCGGAAAAATCTTAGGCATGTATTTTAGAGTCGGAAAATTGAAAACTATCATATGTATAATCTTAGTTCTGCATGTCAGGAATCCATCTAAATTTCTGAGACCTGTTTCACGAGTGTGCATAAGAAGGTAGCACAAAGTTATCACCAAGTTGCAATGGACCTCGTATGCCTGTCTGCAAATATAGTGTTGTCAAATAAGCTCTTCAGGAGTTGCAACATCAAAATTATGAGGGCTACTATGCGCAGACTAATTAGGACAAAGTACTGGTAGAATATATTGAAGGGAGAAATGTAGCGTTTAGTTAAAATTCCTCAATAAGCTAATCGTAGTAGGTCGAAGCACATCAAGAAATTAAGGAAATCTGTAGTATATATTTAATATTACATTAATCTTATAATCACATAAAAGAATGCAGTGTAAAGTCTGAAATAAATAACTAAATAAATGTTATTTTATCCGCCTGTACACGTGACTGTATATCTGAAAAAGAAAGAGCTACTATATAAAGGTTGTGAATGGTTATGAGCATTCCATCATGATAATCATGATAGGATGGGCATATTCTAGAGTGTGAAATCCTTTTTTATATTGATATAGTCATGTCATAAACCAATTCCCTTGTATTTCAGAAAAACCGGTCAATGTATTAGTTTCATACTTCTTGTTGGGTAAGGGTCAATGTCTAATGTGTTCTGTCTGTTTAAGGATAAATTCATTAAATTGTACTATCATAATCCTTGGTTTATAGCAGCAGATATTTATGCATCAATAATTGACTAAATAGGGCTGGTTTAGATGTTTGTAACCTTTGTTAAAAATGTTTTGATCTAATTCAATTTCTGTGGAATTGCTTTACTTCTATACACAAACGATAAGAATTACACAGACCTGGATTCTATACGATATACACAGATTTAACTTATGCAAGGCGTGGCCCAGGCCGACGAGGGGGGTTGGAAATAGTTTTCAACCAGCAATTGACGCGCCTCGGTTTTACCTCACTAGCTACGTCATTGCCCCTAAGTGCAAAGATAGAAGACATGAATGAGAACCGAATCTCCTTTAGTACAACAGGTATATATTCTGTTTCAATAACTGTTAGCAATATAATATACTAAGGGATGGAGGAAATTAATGGTGACAGATTCACTGGGAATATTAACTCAAAGCCAAGGCTGACTCTGGGTTACACCATCTCAATTAAACGCAAATGTTGCAAGAAAGATCTTTAAAGCAAAATGGCTGAGATACTCTAGAGCATTACAGTGAACATGCAAAAGACCATCTGATAGAAAGCATGCAATAACAACAATCATTTTGAACAAAAATACATGGTTTAAAATGACCTTAGAGAAGGGCGTCAAAACAAAATTCGAACGATGGAGGTGATATCTGATCATAATAAGAGCAGTGAATCAAACTACAGACGTATAAAACCAAACAGACAAAAAGAAAAGAAGAAAATATTTTTTCACCGATCTGCAAGTATTTTACTATTATGACATTATAATTTTCATAAACACCTATGTTTCTTTTAGATAATAAGTTTATTATTACTCAATATTTATTGAACATCTTTTGAGGCTGCCTGAGGAGGCTTAGATGCATACTGCCTACATGAAACGATATATTCCTTTGGCAAACTTTATTTCATTTTCATTTTCGATGAAAACACCTGCCATGTTAAGATCCTGTAGTTTAAAAAGAAAATGTGAAACAGTTTTGTAAAGAGGTGCAACTTGTACACTGAAAACTTAGAAAGCAATTCACAGGAAAGAATTACAGGATAGGTTCCGCAGTGATTACAATCCAGATCACCCACATGTACTGTTATATGTAAGATAGATTATTTAACATACAAGACTAAAGTTCTGACAGAATACAGGACAAATATTGCAACGAAAAACTAAACCAAGAAGCTTTAATTCACTCTTTTGGAAGAGCAAAGGAAATAAAGGTGGATATATGAAAAGGAAACAATCTTCATATCATAGACAAAACGCACAGTAAAAAAGCATTCACCGTATGTATCTTCAACTTAACTAGGAAAAATGAAAGTCAAAGGATTTAAATCCAACTTTAAAAGGCCTTTATATATATTCATATATATATATATATATATATATATATATATAAGTCGACATTTGTTAGTAAAAAGAATGATTCCTGCATCAAATTAAAATATGGCCTTATCTCTACCAGGACGAGCACTAGGGCTGCCCCCCGAAGGCTTGGGCGAAAAAAGGGGTTGCTCCACCCAAACTAAAGAAAGCCAGAGGGAGAAATTATAATAATGGGTGCATCTCCATGCAGCATGGGAGTTCATAAATTATTTATGCTGATACTTCAAGCAGAAAACCTTTGATATCTGGACTCCAGATTATAATTATTGTCCAACAACCGGCATTTCCCTGATACTAATGTTACAGTGTTGAGCATGGTACATGCAAACTCCATATTTGTATCGGATGCATAATTGGGATTCTATTTAGTCGCTACCCATGTTAGTAGTAATGGACTGTTAGCTGCCCAGTTACGGAGCGGTCGATGCATGACTAGCATACTTTGGATTGATAACACAATTAAAGAAATAACAGAAATTACCACAAGGTTATTATCTATTAAACGTTTCACTGCACTAAGTGATTATAGAATGAGAAATGGACAGACCAGCAGAGTCAACTAGGATAAGTACTCGGAACAGGGCATGAAACAGAATAAAAAGTAACGACCCTAAGACACATAAGATAAACAACCAAAATGCAGTAAAAGCAGGTCTATACTATCACTGAAAAGCCATGGTACAACTGCAGTCTGATCCAATTGCCCTCAACCATGCTCACAAATTAAGTAAGAGCGCATGTATATACAATGCTGGTGTTTCAAATCACAATAAATAAAACCTTCAAAAACTGCAGTAATTGTTAAAATTGGCATGAAATGCCGGATACATTGACAAATGGGACAAGACTTCGTGAAATTTGACCATTCCAAAAGGCGTGCAATGCGACACCATACCAAAAATGAGCATAAGTTGCTATGCTGCTAGATTCATCTTCCAGACAAAATTTAAAACTCCCATCAAAAATAAGGATTCTCCCGGTCATAAATTACAAAATCAATTGGAAAACATAACCCACAATTATAGACTAAACAAAACCCTTAATAGGGAATTGAAAGAATACACGAACCAGGGACTCCTCCCAGATCAAGCTGTGAAAAATCTTTAAAATTACTGCATCAAACACTTAAAACCCCAAGAAATAAAAGAAAAATCTTTAATATTCCCAGTGACCCATTTGCCATGACTTGCTAGCTGCCAACTACACAACCGTGCAAACATGGACCGCTTTTTTTTTTTCACCAGCAAACATGTGTGTTTTCATCAGCAGGAAAAATTAAACTGTATACAGAATAAAAGCTACGCAGAGAAACATGTTACCAGAGGGACCATAAATGATACAACATCCCCCTTTCACCGGCAAGGCAATGTCCAGTTAAGTGCGTTTAATAATAGAAAAATTTAATACATAAACAAATTAATACATCTCTCATGAAAGTAGTAAATATCAAGAAATAATAAAAAATTTCAACATAAAAATGCCCATAGGCCCTAGGTGTCCCACTCTGATACCATATGTAACAGTCCAAAATACGAATATCTAATTAACTTATTAACGTTAAATTTAAACACTTACCTGAGCTTACTTGTGGTAGAAATAGACTTACCGCAACAGGGTTTTGGGGACGACTCTCCTCCCAACCGTAGGCTCAATTGCGCAGGATTCTGCTACAACTGGCCACCCCCGAGCCCTCAATCAACGACTACTGCCAGTATTTCTAAGCCTTGGTATACCATTCTCCCAAAAGAATGCAAGATAGAACCTGCGAACGATGGAACCCCCTCCCATCCTCCTCACCATTCATTAAATAGAACAAAGCCTTGGAAGGGGAACCACATGCACACCCTCCATGTGTCCCTTGGAAGGGGAACCACATGCACACCCTCCATGTGTCTGCATGCTACTTTTTCTCTACTTTCCTTCTTTTTTTGATAATTTCTTCTTTTTTTCTTAAATATGGTTATTACTTTTTTTTTTATTACTTATTTTTTTATATATAATTTTAATATCATTATCATTATATTTTATTATTTTATTATCAGTGATTTTTTTATTTTTTTATTCTTATTATTATGATTCTTTATTATTTATTATTATTATTATTTTTTGTATTATTTTTAAGTGTTATTATTTATTTTTTATTATTTAGGGAGGATATTAATCAGGCCTGATCCTCTTTATAGTGGCTTTTGTTTACAATTTTCCCGTAGGCTGAAAACTACTCCAAAATATAACCTCTCTCAAAAAATCGATCTATCTAACCTATCCAGCCCCTGAATTATACAATAAAATCACAATCTATATAAAGAATAGATTCATGACCCAATTCTGGTTCAGAACCAGAAATCTCTAACCTTCTCCTAAAAAGTCTCTTCAGCTCCACTCTTTTTTAAACAACCACTAAATCAAGGTTTCAGTTTCCTCATTTTCTATTCAAACTAATTAAATCTAACAGTTTGGCTTGATCTCCACACAGGGAGGATCAATCAGCCACTATACCCCTTTTTAATCATTTTTACAATAAGTAAACACTCTTATATATTTAAATAAATAAAATCAACTAAACTCTTTGTCTTTCAACACAACATGTGATCAAGCTATCATATTGCTGACTAGGCCTGAATGCTCTTGCATCACATTGTTTTCCCAACCAACTTCATAAATAAAACACCTTTCGACGTAATTAATAGTGCTCTGTTGCATCATATCAGTAGCACGTCATTCAAATAGTATTCAATAAAAATACAGTATCAACTCTCATTTCTATTAGTAAGATAGGGAGATATTAAGTAGTGTTCCTCACTTATTCAAACCCAGTGATATTTGATTGTTAAAATTTCCACATAGAAATGAAATGAATTGGACATTTTTGGAAGGTGTAAGTTGTATTTTTTTTTTTACAATTATTTTATAATAGATTGTATTGTTAAAATCATTGCATTCATATAAATTAAATGATTCATAAACACCAAGAAACATCAAACCATGATGATTATCAAAACACTTATTTTATAATACGTCTCACATTAAAATAACAAAGTCATAAAAAATAACTAAATTCTAACTTTATTTTAAATTATTATTATTATTAATTATAAAAAAATTTAATATATAGCTTAAACATATATATTAAAAAACATGCAATAAAATTCTCAACTATAGAGACTCAACTCCACTTTACTTTGGAGATTCTAAAGACATAAATATATTTGTGACAATACTATTCTTAAGATGTAAATAGATTTTGTGACAATATCATTACTTATCAATATCACATGCCTAAGAAAACCACAACTCATTTCATATGACACTTGTTCATATGAGATTTTTTTTAATTAAGCAATTTAATTAAAAGGACAAAAATGTTATTTGAAGATAAATTTTAACATTTAATTTGATTTGATTTGTGAATAGTACTAAGAATATTATGTGAAGGTTAAATCCCTACAATCCATCTAATAATTATTGATAATTAGATTAAAATTGTGAAAGCATAATTTAAAAAATCATAAAAATAAATTAATTTATAACTTTATTTTAAATTATTAATTATTAAAAATTCATATATTTATATAAAACAAAATTATTAACTACTAAGATTTACCCATCATTGAGATTTTTAATTTGGAAATAGACCTATACTATGGGTTATTAATGCCACAAAGCCCAGAAACAATAATTCATATTGATATGACATATGGATATATGACTTTTTATTTTTAAATAGTCAATTAAATTAAAATGACAAAATGACATAACTATCTTTTAGATAAATATTAGTTTTTTTTTTTTTTTTTTATAACCTTGGCAGGACTCCATCTTCATCATGTCCAATATATTGCCCTTACAGGTGATTTCAAGGAGTGCCTTAACAGAGCACCAATATCCAAGACCAGATAAATATTATGTTTTGATATATGATTACTACTAAGAATATTCTAGGTGGAAATTAAATCCCACTATCTACTTAATAGTTATTTATATTTAAATTAAAATTTTCGAACTTTTATTCCAAAATATACACATCTATCAACTTGACTATGTAAAACTAACAACAAATGTTGGAGGGTAAGAGTAACTTATTCCCATGCCACTCTAGTTGTTTTGGAAAAAATTGCACTCTAGTTATTAGGATGCATGTCTTTCTCAGAATAGGTTTTCCACAATTTTAATTTAATTACTAGTAATTATTAGGTGGATGGTAGAAATTTAACCTCCATGAAACATGACAGAATATTCATAGTAAGTGTTAAGATTTATCTTCAACTTAGTTATGTTCTTTTAATTAATTTATATCAAATTAATTAATTAAAAAAATATACTGTTACATGTTTTTTGGAAAAATATATATATATATATATATATATATATATATTATTTTTTTAATAATAATAATTATAATAATAATATTTTTTATGATTTTTATTTATTTATTTGGATAATGTCAGATGTATCATGGCCTGAGTGTTTCGATGTTTATTTGTGTTTACAAACCATTTAATTTATATGGATATTGGTCAACACTAAACTAATAATGATAAATTGGTAAATGGAATCTTATTTGATAGGAATTCATAAATGATATCTAAAGTAGATAAATTAATTGCTTGCTCAAACACAAGACACAATGACATTCATAAATTTGGTGGTAGTAATTGCTAGTAAGTCTACATAGTTTTACTCCTACATAGGTGTTGAGGAAAACATAAATAATGGTGGAAAATAATTCATGCTAAGTATATTTATTTGCATCTTATTCCTTTCCATTGTTAATGAAACAAAGCTTAAATTATGCAAATGACATCCTATTTGGTAGGAATTAATAAATGAAATGTGAAGTAGATAAATTAACTGCTTGCTAAGACACAAGACACAAGGACATTAATAAATTTAGTGGGAGTACTTGCTAGTAAGTCTACATAATTAGAGTTTTACTCCATAACTTGTTGAGGAAAACACAAATAATGGTGGAAAATAATTCATAGCAAGTATATTTATTTACATCTTATTACTTTTCAAATATGCTAAATATGTTATTTAAGTGAGTATGAATTATTTTCAAAAAAAATATTTTTGGATGGTTTTCTTGCAAAATTTAAAAAGAAAAAATCACTACGTGAATATTGCAACTATACCCATAAATTATTGCATACAATATGTAAAACACTTATTCACATAACATAATATTGTGCAAAGACTACAATAATACCTTCAAATTATAGTTCAATCAAATATTTGAAGAATCATTTTTAATAATATTAAAAAATAAATATTTATTTTTTAAAATCCTGCAGGGATTTATTGAGATCACAAGCTTGATGGTAACCGCTGCACAATCCAAGTTGCCCTAGAGGTTTTTCACTGTGATTCTAAAGTGAAAAACTAGTTTAAATAATACAAATAAAATCACCTCAATTTTTTGACCAGAATTCCAGTACCGGAAAGTCTCAAAATCACACTAAAACAACTCATAATTATATTAATAAACCTAAACTTACTAAAATTTATATTAATTAAAAAAAATTATAAGAGCTAATCATTTTTGGAAATAATATCTTATAAAAACAACCAACTTCCCAAAATCATTAAATCACACAACTGACAACTAAATTGAAGAACTTTTGTCCCATAGGCTAGCTATTTTTAGCCTTGTAGACTTTAAAATAAATTTTTCTTTTTCTTTTTTCAACCTAGTAAAAAAATTCAAATCTTAACAAATCAAGAAGTGACAGACAATTTCCCACCAAAATCCATCCCTGTAACCAAAGATATACGAGAAACTCGTGCGCTGACATACGACAAAATCGTGCATTGACATCTTTGTGGACCTGTCTGCTAAAATGCCGATTCGGCGGAGATTAATTTGGAGTTGTCTATAATGTGATTTTTTGGAGATTCCGGTGACGGAATCCGGCGGAAGAAATGAGGTTAAATCTTGATTTTTAATCAATTAAAATGGTTTTTTAAGCAGTAGTCTATAACGCGACTTTTTGAAAGCTTTTCCGGCGGATTTTTCCGGTCAAAATCCGGCAGCAATTCATTGGAATCCAAATTTGATAGCTAGTTTCTGCACAATCAATGGCTCCCAGGGGATTTTTCAGGGCACTGAATCTAAATATGCAGTTAAAAAACCATTTTAACGACTAAAAATCAAGATTTAACCTCATTTCTTGCACCGGATTCCGTCACCGGAATCTCCAAAAAGTCGCATTATAGACAACTCCGTTTTTTAACTGCATATTTGGATTCAGCGCCCTGAAAAACCTCTAGGAGCCATTGATTGTGCAGAAACTAGCTATCAAACTTGGGATTCCAATAAATTGCTGCCAGATTTTGACCGGAAAAATCCGCCGGAAAGACTTTCAAAAAATCGCCTTATAGACTACTGCGATTAATTTTCCCAGCATTGTTCCCATCGAATTCAAGTCAATCCATCGTGTGTCGTCGAACACAAGCATCACATGCAGGGAACAGAAATCCGGAGTCAGGGAAGATTGAAGCTAGTCAGATGGGAGCGGACATGGCGGTCGTCCACACAAAAATCGAGACTTAACATTAATAATTTCATTCTCTTCACATACTACGTGGCCTCAGTTCAACCAAGTCTGGAAAAACGTACCAACAAATGGAAGATCTTCCAACAACGCTCTGAAACGTCTCGTGTTTTTTCAGATGTTTTTTCAGAAAGACAGAAAGTGTTTTTTCAGAAAGACAGAAAGAGTTGAGGTTCTATTTCCTTCAAAGCGTCTGCCTACCTTCCATTTTCGCTCATCTCACGTACCAAAATGTAGAGATTCGTACCTTTAAATTTACTCTATGTTTGGTTTAGTATAGTATTTACGAGAGGATAAGCATAGTTTCATCGAAACTATGTTTAGGTGAATGTTTTCACAGTAAATGGCAGGCACAGTCGACATGGTAGTTGCTGTTGGTATTTGTTTGCACACTGCATTTTCATGAGAGTACTATATATATATATATAATCAAGGTGTATTGGATGTTTCTTAGGATTAGGTTAACAATTTAAATAATTATACAAATTTATGAAAGTTTTTATTGTCAGGAACGCAATATTACTGTAGATAAAATGTCTAAATTAATTATAGACATTTATGAAAGTTTTTATTGGCAGGAACACAATATTATTGTAGATAAAATGTCTAAATTTGGTATTACTGCATAACAGGATGGGATGCACACTTAGTTGATGATGGGGGATTTACATTGGATACTGGTCTTTTTCCACTACCCTGAAGCTGTTATTATGATGGTTATCTTCTGTTTTTGTTATTACTGTTTGCTGTACTGTTTTGGGATTATCTTTATATCTTATTTAATATGTTAATTTCTGGATATATCTCACAAGGATGTTACTGGGAATGATTTGGTTTTTCATTTTGTTGACAGTAGAACATAAAAATACCTGATTATCTGTACATGCTAGATGGGCATGGTCATGGTCATGGATAAATTATATGCTGATCATTTTGGTGCATGCACAAGAAAGATGCTCCCAATGTGATTTATGTATGGGTGATTTTGTTAGTTAGATATACATTATTAGATTTCAAGTTATTTATTTTATATGTTAGAATTCATATTGAAGTATATAGAGTATTTAGTACTCTATAATCTAATATTCATTTTTGTGTTTGAATATAGAGAGTATTTAAATACTTCATGGTAAAAAAATATTTAAAAAAAAAAGATATTTATATAAAATTCTTGAATGATTTGGAGCATCTCAAAATATAATGAAAAATATCGAATGATTTTGACCATTTCAAAATAGAATGAAAAATAAGAATATTAAATTGTTAGTATCTTTCTAAAAATAAAATGAAAAATGACCCTGAAGACCATGTAAATTATCTTTATGAAAACCAAGCTTATGAATAAAACTTATGACTTGATAGGTTAAAAATGCAATTTAAAAATCTTATGACTTGATCTTCATGTAAATTATCCTTTATGAAAACCAAGCTTATGAATAAAACTGATGACTTGATAGGTTAAAAATGCAATTTAAAAATCTTATGACTTGATGGGTTACGAAAACATATTCAATATTAGTTCAATAAAGGTCTTTTATATCTGGACTATTCATAAATATAGAGGAAAATCATGTCAGAGATGGTATAATTTTTTAATTAATTTTGAAATATATTAAAAAAAAAATATTAAATTTTCATTAAGAAATATTTATGAATTTTTAATAAGTGAAATTAGTAATAAATATGTTTATATATGTTTATTTGAAATGTTTTAATTTAATGTAATAATTACATTTAATTTAAAATTAAAACTTGAAAACAATTAATGCTAATAAGTATGTTTATTTTAGAATAAGTTTTTACATTTTAATTTATTTAATCAATTATTAATAGGTTGTTTATTTTAGAGTAAGTTTTTACAATTTTATTTTAATTATCAATTATTTTTAGGTGGATGGTAGGATTTAATTTTCATAGATTATTTATCAAAGTGGTTATGTCTTTTTTTGCCTTTTTGATTAAATTCATTAATTAAAAAAATGTTATATGAACAAATGTTATAATAAATAAGTTATAGTTTGGGTGTGTGATGAATCATGATATTGACCATTGTAACAAAACCTATTTACAGATTAAGAATCTCCATGAAGTGGGGCTGAAACTCTATGATAAGAATCTTGTTGTATGTTTCTTTTTTAAATGTATTTATGTCTAGCTTATATATTAATTATTTTTATCAATAATAATAATAATAATAATATAGTAATAATTTCAGCTTTGTGTTTGTTTTTCAATCAGGTCAAAGGATAGGAGCTTAACTCGTAACTAGTTGGTTTAATTCTCCCTCGAGTAGGGTTCTATTCTCCTAAGGCGTGTTAACATGTGTGTCAAAAATTAAAACACATTGAAAATAATTTTAATTAAAGTTTGGCACCAATTGTGGTTTGAGGTATATATGTTTAGGCCTATAGGGATCAAATCTCTTGATATGCAAACCTCTTTTAGAGTGAAAAGAGATTTAGAACAATCGTAACTCCAAATAACTCCAAATTTACCAAGAGCTGGGATGAGATACCTTGAGATGCAAACTTTTTTTAGAGTGAAAAGAGATCTCATCCCTCTCAACACTTGGTAGATCTAGAGTTAACATGGATCTATGCTGGTTTAATTTCCCCTTTTAAATAGGTTATATTCCACATGAATACCATGGGTTCTCAATATCATGGTCATTTTTATTTTTGCTATTATGTTTTTATAGGGGTATTTTTGTTTTGTTATTTTTTCTAATTTTTTATTTTCCGTTTTCGAAAGTTTACATTACATTACATTAATCTTTTTATTTAATTTATATATTTTTATGTAACTTGACTTAGTCAAAATGTCAAACATTATGTTACATCTCTACCATACTAGGCTGGATATCTACCCTACTAAGATGGAGAGCACAAATCAATGATAATTTAAAATAAAGTTACAATTCAGTTAAATTTTATGATTTATTTTTTAATGTTAGTAATGTGACAAGTATCATGAGGTAACTATTTGATTTCTATCTACCAACCATTAATTAATATGGTTTCTCTAGTTACATACAATCATTTTTCCACCCAACCGTAGGTACCCAATGTAGATACCATCCCTAAGTTAGGCTACGAGACCTCCAAGGTAAGATAAATACTTTTATATCTCTATCAAACCAATTTGTTTTCTCTTATGCTCAACCAATTTTCTTATCACAGATCACTCTACAAATCTCCGCCAACCCTCAAAACATTGATGACACTCTCTTTCATCACCCAAAAAAACAAGGAAGATATTTCTTTTCTCCACTTAATAATCCTTAGGGATATTTGTTATGTACCAAATTCTTAAAATAACATAAAGATATAGAGTATAGACAATGTACGCAAAATGTAAATGTGGAGCACAGCTACAAAATAGATAAGATATATGACTTACATAATAACACCTTAAAGAATAGGAAAACCTATTCCAAATATTCCAATATATTCGTTACGCAAATCAAGCGTTCTATATTCACCATAATGAATATATTAAGTTCTACATGTATTCTAACTCATTTCATATGTAGGCCTTATTAATACAACCCATATTACATATACATTTACCAATTACATACACAACTACCCCTATATACACCCCTCTTGTATCATATCATATTCCTCGATTATATGCTCTTCAATGTGCACAAAAGGAGGCCAATTTGTTTTTTCTTTTACAAGAATCACTTGTAACAATAATAATTGTCTCTCAAGCATCTAAAGAGCAACAAATGCATAATGGATGATGGAATTTTAACTTTCCCAACCTGTATTCCTAGCCACAACTGTCCATCTTCATTCAAGGTATATGATTTACCCTTCAAAATGTTGATTTACTCTTCACAATGTTGATTTTTCTCAATTTCCATAGTGGTTAATGGTTTGAAGTGGAGAACACATCATGAGAAATCAAGAACATGAATGTGAGAACAAGCTAGAATGGGTTCTTAGAATGAGTGGTTATGATAGAATTGAAGGAAGTGATGGCTCACATTACTCCTAATAGGAGGTGTATAAGACTCTTACACTTTCCCATGATGATTGCACTCAACCCATGTTTCCATAAATACATGAAAAGACTTGCCCACCAAACTCTTACATGCATTTAATGATTGGTTTTATAAGAAAATGGAAGTGGATGTCTTCAATTGAGGTACATGGTAGAAAATAGATGATATGTAAGGCTCACACTTGGAAATAGAATATTTAGTTTCCCACAAGCCCCTTTTCATCTTCTTCTCTTATGTAATATTAACCCCTCTTGTGCTCCTAACAACCATCTTAGACAATCATATATATATAATATATATAAAACCCATATAAATATATTTACATCATATACTTACCTATCCACTAGTGAAACCTCCAACTTTAAAACACTAATGTATTTACATCATTTACACATGGGATCATTTATTCAAACTCAGATCACATGATTGCTATTATTATAACCACACATTTGCAATTTATATATTATTATATCCAATATAATCAAGGAGTCAAAGCCATGGTAAGGCTAGATAAAACTACCAATTATTTCGATATTGCTCTGATACCAATAAAATTATAGCCAAAATGTTAACTTTAATGTTTGAAAAATAATTTTAAAAGAATTTATTCAACCTTTAACAATATAAACACATTATCTTGATTAATTAACTTACAACTTAATTATTTAATTATTTTAGAACATTGTATCTATTATTAAATATAAACCATTATATTTGCACTAGAAAAATGTTCCAGCTACATTGTACAACATCAATCTACATATAAAGGGACTATCCAACAAATCTATTGAAACAATGTCTAGATGGGATTTAACATTCTAACTACAAAACATTCCTTCAAAAAATATTTATGAAAGCTACTGCAGGCGTACAATCACACAAACTCTTAGCAATAAACAAACTTAAAAATACACACAACACACTACTATATATAGTAATAAATTTCGAAGGAAAAGTATGATGGTATGACTAAAATTTGTCATAGTGCTGAAAATTATAAGAAATAATGTCAATTTTTTTTTTTTTTTAATGAACCTAAATTTGTTGGTCTTCTGATGAGATGTTTTGAATGTGTCATAATTATGACAATATTCTTTGTACCATTGTAAGAGTCACTGTATTTGACGATCGTCACGATATCAATGAAAAATGTTTTTCTCTATCCATGGCACAATTAGTGGAATGTTGGGTCACTTTTTGACTAGTCAATTTTGACTTGGTCAACTACCATCTGAATTCTGACAGTAAGTAAATTTATAAATATCTTTCTTTTAAGAGATGTCGTGACATTTTTGCCATAACTACAACGACTCTGAAAGGTTATAAGATCTTCTTGTCAAGCATAAAATACACACACACACACATATATATATATATCAATTGCATTACAAAATATAATATATCTAGTTTGCTAATCAATTTTATAACATAATCATCTCATAATTTTTTTATGGGGGAGAATGTCAACAAACATTAGTCGGGGGAAATCATGGGGATCATGGAAGATGTTATTGACCATGCACTGAATACGGGAGCTTATGTTCTATAAGAGTTTTAAGAGAAATTGCTAAACTTGACATTGTAAGAAACATGGGCACATTGAAGGGGGATCGAAGGAATATTCTCCCTTGGTAAGCTATATATTCATTATCTATTGTGTTTATATTAATTGTATTTGTAAAATTTTATATTTTTATAATATTTTCTATGCAAACTACTTTTAATTTGTATGATTGTTTCTAATTATAAAGTCAAGATGGCCCCCTAGTTGGTGTTCAAATGCCCCAAGTAGTAATTGAAATGTTGTACAATCTGAGGAACATGGAGGACCTTAGACCATTTGGTTTAGGAGTCCCAATAGTGGGTCATACGATATTGCCTTGACCGTGGTTGCAAGTAGAGGTAAGTAAGATGTCCTTGTTGGTAGAAAGGGTGTGACATGCGTAGTAAGCCAAGGAAGGTGCATGAAGGGTTCTAACACACGGAAAGCAGAATGGGTGTGCCCCTTGGAAACCTTTGGAAACACACATATTTCAACAGAACACATGAGCAAAGATACATCACTAGCTGGAAGGGAGGAAAACCAATGACCCAAAGTGATGGTTAAACCAACATCACATCTCAATAAGATTCATACGTACATATATAGAAAGAGTCCATACATACATGCGTAAGCAAAAAAATACATAAATTGTTATCGTAACCAAGAAAACTGAAATATAATAACAACATATGCATGAAATGTGTTGGTTCTATTATATTAAGAAAGTGAATGTTTGAATCATACATACATCCATGTCCAACTACTAGTCCCGAAAACGGAATGTTACAGTCAATGCCGCCTGCTCCTCCAAGGAGATACACTAGATCTGCACTATGGAGAAGCCAAGGCTCATTACAATACACTCTAGGCTTTTTGTAAGATACACCTATAGGAAGCTTCGCTCCCAAAAGGCCGTAAAATGAGTTATGAAGTTCTATAAATAGCAAAGGGTGGGGTGACCCTTGACATTCCCCTTTGTGACTCTTCACCTACCCTCATGACTCTTCAACTACTACATGGCTGTTACATTCAACTATCGACACTTGGAATTTCACTTTACAAGATGTTACATACAATCTACACATGTACCCATGTGAGGAAAAATAGGCTTGAGAAAGCCATGTAAGCTATCACTAAGACTCGGACAATTGTGGGAAGACCAGCTCTTTGACATCCTCATGACAATCGACGGTGGCGAACTAATGCCAAGCTTGTCATCCGTGATGGTGTCTGCATGCTCAATGGTGACATCCTGCTGTAAGCGAACTCTTACCTCTGTTGCATCTGGGTACAATGATTAGGCTCCTTCATACCAGCAACATACTGATGCATAATGTCTGCAATGATCTCCAAGTGTGTGCTGGTGGCTATAAGCATTAACTTGTCGAAATGCATGTTCAGCTTTAGTTAGACTTGGTTCTTGTCTTCACCTCAGTGAGTGTGCCATTGTGTGGTATCGCATGCATGCACATAATGACATCTGCATTTGTGAACGCCCCTGCATGCGATCGACAATGCTGCTCATCCTGTCTGCTTGTGCCAACTGCTGGGATGAGTCTATAACATGTATGGATGCAGTTTCATCAGTTTGTGCATGTTGCGTCTCCTGCTGCATCTGTTCCTACTGAAACCTCTTCTCTTATCTATGCAGCTCCTATCGCGCTGTCACCTCATAGCATCAATCTCCAAATCTACTCTCATCACAAGTGGAGCTGCTTGAACTTGCATCTTTTCTTCGCCTCTGCGCTATCAACAACCTTCCTCTTGCCTTTGTCGTGTGCAGGTATGCTACCTTCTTCTGTTGCTGATGGTGTTGCTCACTATGATGTCGCTGCCATTTCATCTTGATATCTTTGTTTATGAACAAATTGATGTCTCCATAGATAGGAAAGATCATAGACACTTGATCGTCTACATCCCCAGTTGTGCTCTCAACGGTGTTAGTTGACTCTGCTTTCTGGGGCTGCTGTACCTGTACTGTTGAGAGACAGATGAAGACCTGTGATAACTGGAGACATAGCAACACTCATGGCAAGAAATCTGTCTGTTTAAAACCAAAGCAAAATGGAGGACTAACATGCAACATACCTGTGTGACTGTCTGTGAAGATTGCACAATTTTCACTGGGAGGCTAGGAGATTAACTACCAAAACTATGCAAGGCATAGCCTGGGCTGTTGAGGAGGCTGAGTTACTACTGGAACTGCATAATGCACAGTCCAACCTAGCCTGCTGAGGAATGAAACTGCGTAATGCGCAATTTTAGTCAGCAGTGACATGCAAACCAACAAACTGCATTGCGTAGTTTCTAGGGCCAGCAAGGCACTGCCCCCCAGAATTGCACAATGCAAGCCTGTAGATCAGTGCTAGGCTAGTTTGCACAATTTCTAGAGGGAAGGAAGAGCCTTCACTTTAGAAATGCGCAATTCTAGCTGCGCAAGGCAAGGTCCAGTCCAAGGCAACCCAGACCTGCCGATGGGCGACTGAAAACATGAGAAGTCTGAATGCATGGTGAAACTGAGTGTAAACAAGACTGAATGATCATGCATGCAGATTGAAAGTGCATGATTTAGAAAATGGGAAAAAAGGCATGTGTGTGAAGCGGGTCGCCACAACGAAGACCGTGAGTGCAAAAACAATATCATGCATACGACAATAGTGAGATGCAAACAAAAACTCAAATGATGATTCTACAAGCTAACATACATTAAAACGACAACAAGAATTCATTCAAATCAAGTAGCAAGCACTTACATAAAGCGAAAAACAACAAGTGACAAAAACACAACACAAGACATGAGAAATAGACCTACCCTGAAATAGCTAAGCTAAAGGTGCCGAAGACTCCTAGATGCGATGTGGGATGTCAAAGATGCAAGATCAATGTGAGGAATGAGCTCTGCAACGTCTGATACATAAGTTTTGATAAGATCAAGGTTATGACACACATGCCACAAATCTAGGGAAAAGTGACACTTGGCAGGAGGTTTCTAAAGTGATCTTTGCGTGTAACCTCCAGCTGCTAAAAATAGATTCCTAAAATCTAGGGATGCCTTTTGCATGTGTTGAAAATTGGCAACAAGAAATTGCTAAAAATAGAAGTGCTAAAAATAGCAGTTTGGGTATCAGTGCTGGATTAGGCAATAGGGAATGGAAAATGGAAGTGCTAAAAATAGAAGTTTTGTTTTTAGTAGTTCAAGTTGGATTCTTATTTTTAGACAGTCCTTGGTCTAAAATAGGAAGTAAAATTCGAATTTGGTCTTACCAGCAATTTGAATATTAATTAATTAATTCTCCATGAGTTAATTAGTTAAGGAACATCAAACTTGAAGTCTTTGTGAGAGCATGCAATAATTTCTCCACTGATTGGGGAATGTGTCCTTGATTTGCTCCACTGATTGAGGAATTAAGGATGAGTTCTATATTGAGAGGATCAGTTGACTAATTTTAACTTAGTCAATTTCAGTTAGATTAACTTAACAAGTTGTTAAATTAATGAGATATAGTTTGATGATGTTTGCATGCATGTGACAACTGTTATTTTCATATAACTGAGTATTCTCTCATGGATAACTGATGCATGTTAGTTCAGACAGAGACCTAGTTGAGATCAGAGAAAGTACAGTGTATTATTAGTTGGATGAATATTTTTCCTATAAAGGAAGCTCATCCATGATGAGGATTTATCTCGTTCATGTTTGTGCAGTTAGATCAGAGGTTAGTGAGTGTGTGAAGAGGCCAATTCATAGAGGTGGTAGCACTGGACCCCAAGGAAAACTGCACAAGGAAATAGGAGGCTTGGAGGGCAGAGGAGAAGATTTGTGAGAAGCCTTTGACTATCTACGAGTAGCAGAGGGATTGTACTGAGAGCTGGATAGCTTCCGAGATAAGGCTTTGTGTAATCCGGACTATATTTCCACTTGTATGATAATATAGAGATGGGGTTTTAGGCTGGTGTTTTCCCCTGGTTATATCTTATGTGTTATGTGTGTTTGATTTCTCCATATTAGCTATATGTGTTCTTATTGATGTTGCTCATGTTCGATTAAGCTTCTGCTAAATTGTTTGTAGAAGTAGATCAAGTGTTTTACTTTAGTACATTGCATTACCAGGTGATCTACAGGTGGGAAATTTCTATATGGTATCGGAGCTAGCTAATTTGTAGAAAAAGTTCTACATGGTACCAGAGCTAGCTGATTTCTAGAAAAATTCTACATGATATCAGAGCACAGGTGATCAAGGAAGAACAATATACAAAAAGAGGAGATTTCAAAGTTTTGAGTTTTGGGCTGAGAGTTTGTAGAGCAGATCTGAAAATTTCTATACAAAATTTTCATAAACAAATAGTAGATTTGGATTCCTTGTGGAAAAATACCCAAAATAAAAATAAAAAAATCAGCTGAATCGGAGTTCGAATGAGGGAGATATCGATGATTTAAAATCAGCTCTTTTTCTAGAAAATTTTGTGACGGCGGGAAAGTGAAAATAGATTGTTGTGATAGCCAAGAACCTGTATGCACTTGAGGTATAAGATGGATGCAAAGCCTTGAGGAGCAAGGCAAAGGTTAGAGACTTGGTTGTTAAGAGGGAGAATATATTACCTCTCAACATGCAGTGCCAGAAGAAGTCTTAGACGACTGTGGAGGAGCCATGATTGGTGCAGCAGCTTCAGGAGGTTGTGGAGCATCCACAACAAGGGAAGCTGAGAGGAGATCGAGAAGAGACATCTACTCATGCAGAGACCTCCAGTAGGGGGAAACTTTGAGCTAGGTGGGCAGATGGATCACATGTAGCCATACCTCCAAGTAGGAGTTGGGGCGATGTAGAGTGATTGTCCCAAGGAGGAGGGGCAGGATCCTGCTGAAGGCCCCAAAAATTGGGTCGACAACAAGGGGGATACCTGCCTGGTCCGGACCTTGGTTGGTAGCTTCTTATCCGTTTGGTATAGCGGGTCCGACTGGGGGTCTGGTACCAGTTTCCCAATTCAGTGTGTGTGTGTGTGTGAGAAAGAAGGGTGTTTCTGTTCGGATTGGAATACTTCTATCTAATCTAATGCTATGCTATGTATTCTAATAAACAGAACAAACATCGAAATTTATGCTAACCCGGGGTGTGATCTTTCTTCTATGCGATCTAAAAAGATTTCATACAATTACTGGTAATAAAGATCATTCAGCTATCGTAAGAAAGCAATTCGATAAAAATGAGCTACTTCGTATAAGAAGTTAGACGAAACAGCTGTTAAAACTTATCGCATAAATGAGCTATTCATACATTAAACATAAACAAATAGTTATCACCGTACAAAAGTGCCAAATGATAACTCAGACATTCATGTTGTAACATATAAATAACTGAAAACTGAATATCACTTTAA
>APFE031292985.1:71233-109320 GCA_000404065.3 Pinus taeda
TAATTAGTTAGCTCAATTTACTGAGTTAAGTCCAGTTAAATTAGTTCCAAACTGTTTGAGGAACTAATTGTGAGTTATTAGTCAGTTGATGCATGCATGCACTCAACTAATGTACTCTAGATAACTGAAGACTCTCTCATCAGTAACTCATGCATGTCTATTATGAGAAAGACCCAGTTGAGATTAAAGATAGAGACAGTGTACTATCAGTTGCATGTGTTTTCCTAAAGAAAAACTCATGCATGCGGAAGGAATATCATTCCTTGAGGATTGCACATCTTTACAGGGTGTGAGATCAATGTGAGTGATCAGTGTTCCACTTAGTAATAGGAGGATCACCCAGGAGAAACTATGCAAGGAAGTAGGAGCTTGGAGGGCAGAGGAGAAGGTTTATGAGAAGTCTATTTTGCCTGTGAGCATCTGTGAGGATTGTACGAAGAGATGGCTAGCTGTGAGAGCTAAGGCTTTGTGTAATTCTAAGATATTTCCACCTTATATGATAATACAGATAGTGGGGTTTTTAGGTGAGGCTTTCACCTGAGTATTCTTTTGTGTTTCATGTGCATTGATTCTTCTTCTGGTTATACGTGTTCAGCTTGATCTTGCTCAAATATTTTAAGCTTCCGCAAATTGATTGTAGAAGTAGGTTAAAGTATTTTTCTTTGGTTATATTGCATTATCAGGTTAATCTACAGTCAAAATTTCTACATGGTATCGGAGCAAAGGTTATCAAAGCTATGAACAGTATACTAAGAAGATAATTCAAAGTTTGAAGTTCGAGGTTGCAGGTGCAAATCGAATTCATATCATACTTCAGGTTGGTCAATGGTGTTCTATGGATTGAGACTCGAGTATGCCTTGGAAGGAAGCTTGAATTACATAGCATGGAAAGATAGGATGGAGGTTGTATTAGAAGATAATGGCTTGAAGGGTTTCATTGATCAAGAAATCCCAAAGCCAGCTGCAGCTAATGCATAAGAGTTGGCTGAGTGGAACAAGTGTGTAGTGAAGGTGAGACGGATTATCCTTGAGGGAGTTCGATACCATATTGTCTCGAGTTTCCATGGGAAGGATACTCCACTTTCAATGTCAAAGACATTGAAGGACCTCTACCAAAATAGTAGTGACTAGAGGAAATTGGCGCTCAAGGATAAGCTTCGAAAAATCAAGATCGAGAAGGGTGATACTATTTCCACATATTTGAACAAGCTCACAACCTAAAGAGATGAGCTTGGCAGTGTGGGAATAACTACTGTTGATGATGATATGGTAAGCCTCGCTCTCCTCGGCCTTCAAAAGACTTGGAATAGCTACTAGGACTCTGTGAATGGAAGGGAGAAACTATCAGATTGGGAATGAATGTGGTCGGATTTGATGCTGGAGGAGATCAGGAGGAGCACATGAGATGGTTCTTCATCAAAGAATGATGATGAAGAAAATCTAGCCTTAGCAAGTAAGGCAAGGCAAGGAAAGGGGAAGGCTTCCCATTCCAAATCAAATTCTTCTGATGGAGGGAAGAAGGGTGACAAGTCTAAAGTGAGATGCTTTAATTGTAACGAGATGGGACATTATGCGACTAATTTCCCATTGAATAAGTCCAAGAAGGGATCCACAAAAGGATCGGAAGGTGAGGCATTAGCCTCTCATTTTGAAATGGACTTTACACTCATCGCATGCATGGTGTCATCGATAGTGGGTTGTGTTTTGGTATCTTAACAGTGGAGCCTCATTCCACATGACTGGTAATAAAAGTCTATTCACTACCTTGGAGGAGAAAGACCTCAAGATGCGCATAGAGATGGGTGACGACAAAAAGTACAGTGTTTCAGGAGTGGGCACAATTGCTTTTCAAAGGGAGCATGGAGCTCCTCTCACCTTGATAGATGTGAAGTATGTGCCTGGACTAAAGAAGAACTTGGTATCGGTCGCGATGTTGGTGGACAAAGGCTACGATGTTGTATTCAGTAAAGGAAAGGTGTTCCTAAGACACATAGCCACGGGTCAGACCAAGAGGATAAGAATTTGGGTGAAGAATCTCTATAAACTAGAGGTAGATGATTTTGCAACATTGAGTACGAAAGAAGAATTGGTGCAAAGTCAAGATATTGGTGAGTTGTGGCATAGGCGGTTGGGCCATTTGCATCATGGTGCTTGGAAGATAATGCAACATATATCTACATGACTTCCCAAAGGAAAAATTGAGCAAGTTGACACATGCAAAGGTTGTACCTTGGGAAGGTACACAAAGTCTTCCTTTCATTATCGAGACAGTCGAGCAGAGGCTATATTAGAGCGAGTTCATACTGATTTGTGTGGATCATTCTCGATGGCATCCATAGCGAAGAAAAGGTATTATGTGATTTTCATTGATGATTTTTCTCGTAAATAATGGATTATTTGATGCAGAAGAAGGATGAAACCTTCATAAAGTTTTGTGAGTTCAAAGCTTTGGTCCAAAAAGAGTCATGGAAGAAGGTCAAGGCCTTGAGAAGCAACAATGGTGGAGAATATGTCTCTCAAGAGTTTAAGGACTTCTGTGTAGGGTAAGGATTCAAATGAGAGTTGACGGTACCTCATAACCCACAACAGAATGAGGTGGCCGACAGGAAGAACAGAACTATTGTAGGGGCAGCACGAAGAATGCTACATGACCAAGGCCTACCACTTCACTTGTGGGCTGAGGCATGAAACACAACGGTCTATTTGCAGAATAGAAGCCTGCATCACATACTTGGGATGAAGACACCAGATGAAGCTTTCTCCGGTAAGAGACCAGATGTGTGTCACTTCAGGATCTTTAGCTCATTGGTATATTTCCATGTGACAGAGGATGCATGGAAGAAGCTTGAGCCGACAACAGAGTCAGGGATACTTGTGGGGTACACTGATACACCTCATAACTATCGGGTGTACGTACCTACTAGTTGGAGGATAGTGGTTCACATAGATCTCAAGTTTGATGAGAAGAAGGCCATGCGAGTTTCCCTTGAGAGGGAGCTCCAACTACAGGTTGTAGAGGAATTGTTGGTTCCTAAGGAGGAGGAGCCTTAGACTGATGCAGAGTAGCTGCATGCAGAGGTTCCAGGATTGGAGACATCCACTCAAGCAGAGTCTTCCAAAGATGGACGAAAACACACAAGAGAAGCTGACAGATTGTTGGAGGATGCGAAAGAGAATGTGGGAGCACCATCTTCTCTGCACAGACAGAGGAGGTCACCTGAGAGGTAGACTAGATACATGGCCCTTGTTGGGGAATGTGTTGAGATTGAGCCATCTTACTTTGAGGAAGAAGTGCAGCAGCCGATTTGGGTTGATGCTATGGTGGAGGAGTATGACTCCTTAGTTTGTAACAGTGTTTGGGACGTGGTTCCAAGACTAGAGAACAAGTCAGTTGTGACTTCCCGTTGGATTTACAAGGTAAAGCAAGCTGCTAATGGTAGTGTGGAGAAGCGTAAGGCAATATTTTTTACCCGTGGCTTTTCACAGTTTGATGGGATTGACTATGATGAGACGTTTTCTCCTCTCACAAGTTACTTATCTATCAAATCGATGTTGGCACTATCATCACAAATGGGTTGGAAGATCCATCAGATGGATGTGAAGACTGCATTCCTCAATGGCAAGATTGAGGAAGAGGTGTACGTAGAGCAGCCAAAAGGTTTTGAGACCTTCAATTGCGAGTCGCATGTGTGCTGAATCAAGAGAGAATTGTACGGGTTGAAGCAAGCACCTTGTGCTTGGTACACCAGGATAGACAACTACTTCACCGGGTTGGGCTTCACAAAGAGTGAAGCGGATGCAAACCTGTACCACATCATGGTGAAAGGTAAGTCGTTGATCATTGTACTTTATGTTGATGATCTCATATTGACAGGTGACGATCAGTTGATCATGTCTTGCAAGGAGGACCTTGCAAGAGAATTCGAGATGAAAGACATGGGTCTCATGCATTACTTCCTTGGCATGGAAGTGTGGCAGAAGGATGGGGAGTTGTTTGTGTCTCAGGGCAAGTCTGCCAACGAGATACTCAGGAGATTCCACATGGAGAAGTGCAAGCCCATGCAGACTCCTCTAGCAGGTAACTGGAGGAAGGAGGATGCTACTTCAGGAGAAGTAGTAGAGGCTATTGTGTACAGGCAGCTTGTGGGTTCACTGATGTACTTAGTGAACACATGACCAGATTATTCTATGTGGTGAACCAGCTGAGTAAGCGATGGTTCAGCCTACCAAGATGTTTTGGAAGGCGGAAAAGCATGTATTGAGATACCTCAGAGGCACATATCAGTATGGATTATGGTATAGATGGATAGAGGGAGTGAAGCTACAACGCTTCACTAATGTAGATTGGGCAGGGAGTCCATCAAATCAGAAGAGCACATCAGGAGGGATTTTCAACCTTGGGTCAATTGCAGTTTCTTGGTACAGCAGGAAACAGAGGTCGGTTGCACTCAGCTCTGCATAGGCTGAATACATGGCTGCAAGTCAGGCAACATGTGAGGCCATCTGGATGCGGAAGATCCTAGTTGGTTTGTTTGATCAGAGGATGGATCCAACTGTGATCTATTGTGATAATCAGAGTTGTATCAACCTCTCCGAGAATCTAGTATTTCATGATAGGTCCAAGCACGTCAACATCCGGTATCATCATCTCAGAGACTGTGTAGCAAGGACGATCATGTTGCTACAATATATTTCGACAGAGGAGCAATATGTTGACATTTTGACAAAGGCATTTTCAAAGTGTAAATAAGAGTTCCATAGAGACAGGATCGGGGTGGCAGATAATCCCTTTCTTGTTGAGAGGGAGTGTTGAAATGTGGCAACAAGAATATTCCAATTTTAATTTGTTCTTGAATTAAAATTGTGAAATAAAATTCGAATTTAGTCTCACCAGCTGCTTGAAAAATAATTAATTAATTCATCTTGAGTTAATTAGTTGGAGAAATTCAAGTTAGAAGTCTTTTTGAAGTCATGCAACAGTTATCGCTTAAATTAAGGATATTATCACTTAATTAAGCAGATAAGATTGAGTTATATTTGAGTTGTAATTAGTTAGCTCAGTTTGCTGAGTTAAGAGTTTGAGGAACTAATTGTGAGTTATCATTCAGTTGATGCATGCATGCACTCAACTAGTGTACTCCAGATAACTGAAGATTCTCTCATCAGTAACTCATGCATGTCTATTCTGAGAAAGACCTAGTTGAGATTAAAGATAGGGACAATGTACTATCAGTTGCATGTGTTTTCCAATAAACAAAACTTATGCATGCAGAAGGAATGTCATTCCTTAAGGATTGTGGAGTTTTACATGGCATGAGATTAGTGTGAGTGATTACTATTCAACTTGGTAACAAGAGGATCACCCAAGAGAAACTGCGCAAGGAAATAGGAGCTTAGAGGGTAGAGGAGAACGCTTATGAGAAGTCTATTTTGCTTGTGAGCATCTGTGAGGATTATACTGAGAGCTAGCTAGCTGTGAGAGCTAAGGCTTTGTGTAATTATGAGATATTTCCACCTTGTATGATAATACAAATAGTGGGGTTTTTAGGTGAGGCTTTCCCCTGAGTATTCTTATGTGTTTCATGTGCATTTATTCTTCTTCTGGTTATATGTGTTCAGCTTGATCTTGCTCAAATCTTTTAAGCTTCCGCAAATTGATTGTAGAAGTAGATTAAAGTATTTTTCTTTGGTTATATGACATTATCAGGTTAATATACAGTCATAATTTATACACTAAAAATAGAGCCCTAAAATCTAGGGATGCCTTTTGCATGCTGCCTTCTGCTATTTCGGGAAAAGCAGCCCATGCATGCAAATCAATTTTTCTCGATCGCAGTGGAAACCAGTCAACCTGAAGGCACATGAAATAGTCCGTGAGCCTTGGAGAGGGATTTTCACATTTTCTGGCCTAAGGAGGGCTGGTTGTCCCTCAGGCATTACACAATTTCTGGGGTCAACAGGTCACTGCCTCCCAGAATTGCACAATTTCTGTGCTAAAGCCCACTGCCAGGCAAGATTGCGCAGTTTCTTGAGGGAGGACTGCCTAACTATTCTGCACAAATCTGAAGCTCGGTAGGTAGCTCAATTGATTTGTGCAATTTTTGGAGGGAAGACTGGTTCCCCTCTAGAATTGCACAATTTTCTGTGGGAGCCTCTCAGCCAGCAAATAGTGTAAGTCTGGAAGGTTGGTCTGCGGGAGGGAGACAAACAAGCTCACATGCACAGGACAACATGCCACTGAAACTCAAATGAAGCCTATTTACTTAACAGTGCAAGACATGCTCCTGAGGATGGTTGGTAGGGAGGCTCCAAAACGAGGTTAGGGCAAATTTTTTGAGGGTGGTTGTAGCTACTACAACAGACACATATTTGGAAGTATGTAATATGTTTAATCACATATTAGACATAAAGGTTGATTTTTTTATTTTTCTTTTTGTGTTAATAAATGTGTAAAATAAGAATAAAATATTTATGATTAATATTCTTTACACTAACTTGTGATTTTTTATGTTGTAGATTGATAGGTGGAATTATGTCACCATCGTCAAATATTTTACCTTGCACATATCGATATTTATATACGATTATGAAATAAACTGGAATGAAGTATCAAGCTATAGACGCATGTCCTAATGATCTTATTATATACTATAGAAAACTTTCAACGAAAAAAAAAAGAATTGTCCGCAACGTGAGAGCAGTAGATATCGAATCGACGAAATAACATAAAGGGTCCCTCGAAAGGTTCTTCGTCATATTCCCATAATTCCACATTTGCAATGACTTTTCATGTGCGAAATCATAGCACAATTTATGAATTACCATGCATAGAAGAGAAGTGGAGATGATGTTATTTGAATGTTGGAAGATGGTTATGCAATTAGGGAAATTTAGAAAAAATCGCTGTATTTTAAGAATGAACCTCGTAATGTTAGGCTTTCATTGGTAGTTGACTATTATAGACCATTTTGTCCCACTTAGTCAAAAGTCCCCAAACCCAAATATCTCGTCATCTATTACACTTTGTAGCTTTTGACTTTCTACTTTATGTGACAATCTGTTACAGGCCATTTTATCACACAGTCGAAATGACCCAAACCTAGATCTCTTGTCATCTATTACACTTTGCATCAATCCCCTGTAATGTCAAGAGGAAAACTATTTCCAAAAGTTATAAGAATATTGGATTACATTGGTTCAAAACCCTAATTTGAGACTCCATTGCACTTAGGCGCAACAGAACATGCGATGGCGCATGTTGCACACATGAAACTTGTGCTGGTCAGTTAAGGTTTCCTTTACTACGAGTGTGACGACACTTGGAAATGAGGAAAAATAAAATATAATTTTGGATCTTCCTGCTCTAAAAGCTTCGAGAATTGATTCATTCATTTTCTGTTGAATACAATCTCAAATTCCTACTAATGAGGCTTTATCCCTTATCTCATGGAACTTACCCCCTTTCAAATTGGATCGCGCCTTAGCATGGTGGATCTAGGACTTCCTCATCTTACTTATAAAAGCAGTACCTGCTATAGAGTTTGGGTTGGATTTCGAGACTCTAATTCTTCCCTTATGCTGTCAGTTTGAGTTTGGAGGTCAATACTCCATACTTATGCATTGGTGACATTGAAGGATTTATCATTGTGGAAAATAAAGCACAAGAAGGTTGGGAGAGATTTGTAACATTAAGGCATCAATAAGGGTTGTAATATTTCTTTGTTATCATTAACACAAAGTGTATTTTTTTTCCCATACATCATGTATTCGATTATATATGTGTAGAATATGCTTCCTTGATCTCTTATTTAGAGATATTTGAATACATCGTGTTGTAAATCTCGATATCTTTGCTCGTCTTAGCTAATTTACAGGCTCTACTTTCAAGAGTTAAAGTTGGAGCTGGAGTGAGTGTATGAAGAGAAGAAGGAATTGCACTAAACACCAGGTAGGTGGTCATCTTATATTTCAAATATCTTTAGGGAAAGATAATGTAGTTTGTTTGGCTATTTCTAGGTTAATCTATTGAACCTAGGGAGATCACTTCTGCCCGCATAAGGGATTTGTCTAGAAGACACTGGCGATGTTAATCCATCTGGAGAGATGAATTCTATTTACTCAGTGTGGCCGATTTTTGTGTTAGTAATAACCTTTCTCCTTGGATTTAAATAAAGAGGGAGCACAAAATGTTGAAAATGATTGTTCCAGGTATTTGTTTACATCAATTTTTCGAATGTAACATTTTCGTTTGTCTTGTTTGTTGCATAACATCTTATATTTTTTTATTTACTTATATACATACATACCATGGTATTAATTATGTGTTATTTGAAACAATTACTAGGTATGTACCAAGTTAAAGATATGAATGTATATATCGAGCTTCTTATCGACGAGTTATTAAAGGTATTGACCAACATCACTATGTATGACATTTGTAAACCAATAAGGCATAAGAAATTTCAATTCTATGGAATACTTGTATGGAAAAATTTCATGATGCCCCAAGACCAACACATTTTTGTTATATGTAATGTTCCAATATTGCACTTTAATAACACATTTGGTAAACAAAATTGTGGCCAAAAGTAGCGCATTTCTTATGGTTGCTAGAAGGAAGGAGAATACTAACATGGGAGTGCATACAATGACGAGGATTTGAGGGATATTCTTATTGTTATCTGAAAAGTCCAACAAAAAACTGTTGAGCACCTCTTCAATGGATGCTAATTTGTAGAAGGATAATGGAATAAACTAGTGTTGACGTTTTATCAATCTAACTGCCTCAACAATGTAGAAATCATTGAAATGATCTCCTCTTGGAGACCTACGACTTTTGAAAAGCCAATCCTCAACCACACATGGGTCCTTTCTCTAGGTTCCATTTTTTGGTCCTTATGGAAGGAAAGAAATAATAGGCCTTCTTCAAAGGACCCTATAAAGAACCTGAAGAAGTTTGGGTCAAAATTCTTAAAAACATAAGAAATACCACTCTCATTGTGAAATGGAGAAAAGAAAATTGGTTTGCTCCCCCTTCAGAATCCTCCATTCTATCCACCCTCTTTGTCCTTCCCTGTCATTCCTTCTGTCTGTCTCCTCTCCATTATGCAGGCCGCTTCTCCTTGGTGCTTTGGTCCCCCCCTCTGTAGATTTTTCTTAAATATAACTTTGATGACGAATCAAAAGGAAATCCTAGAACCTCAGGCTATGGAGGCATATTTTGTAATCACAAAGGAGATCCCCTCTTCATCACTGCTAGTTCAATTGAAATAAATAGTGATAAAGCATCAAAACTTTTTTCGTGGAAAAAAGGACTTGGTTTGGAAAAATCCCAAGGTTTTCACAAATTATTGGTGGAGGGGGATTCTCATATTTCTATCAACATTCTCAAGCATCTTCAAAATGTTACCAAGCTGAACAAATTATCCTTTTGTTGGAGATTGGAAAATTACATTTCGAGAATAGCGTAGTTGTTAACACACATCTAGGTAGTCATTCCAATTCATATTCGACACTCTAGTAATAAAACAACATATTATTTAGCCAATTTGGGTTGCATTGATATCAAATTCTCTTTTTCGACCCCTTGGGAATCAATTCATTCCTATGCTCTAGTCAAAGGCTACAATGACATTATACTCCAGGATAAGAAGCAATGTACCCCTGTCACAAAGAAATCAAATAGAGACTCATTGGAACACAAATATTTTGCTATGATGCTCACTAAAATTGAAGCTTTGCTTCACAACGGAAACGGTACAACCTCCTCAAGCACCCCTGATGGTCCTATAGATGTATCAACTTCAACCTAAACATCACTAATGTTTCTTTAATAGTGGATAGTGGCATCTTTCTATGGTTTTCACTCCTACAAATATTATTGATCATATACAAAGTACCTACAATTTTGCTCTAGTCAACACTGCATATCTTTTCATTATAATTGTATTTCATAAAGCAAATCTGTTAAGCTTTAATTTTTGCACTTTATATGTGCTCTTTAGGACAAAGGAATTACCTTTTCATCACTGGTCTAGTTTCCCTAATGAGAAGAGGCAATGAAAAACTATTTGATGCATACTTTATTTAAATGATCAAGAGAAATTTAAGATGAAAAAAATTATATTAATAATTATTTTTGAATAATTTATTTTATAATTTTATTATCTTAAAATTATATTGATAATTGGAATCATATAGTTTCTCATATATATCATCTTATTAATTTATTATCTTGTTAAATGTTAATATAGTTAAAATTTAAACTATTAAATAACTACTAATGAATTGTATTTAAAAAATTCAAAAATTAAGTTCTTGATTAAATAATAAGTACAAATTTCAAATGTACAAAATAATTTTGTTTTTCAAAAATAGATAATAAATAGAGAGAACAATTAATATTAAAATAAAGTATTAAAGTAACTTTTAAAAAAATTAGATAAAATTAATAATTAATATCTAATTATTAAATAATTAAAATAATTACATGTATAATTTTCTAATTGTTAGATATTTAAATACAATAATGTATGATAATAATTTAGATAATTAAAGCCAAAATACTATCCTTCTGATGGCATTAAATATGCCTAACTTACTAGATTACATAGTAAGAGAATAATAAGATAAGTTTTGAAATAAATGAAAAATTAAAATGTTATTACATTAAAAATGAAGGAGAACATTGTTGTGAAGAAATAGTAATATACTCATACCTATATATTAATATATTATATTATATTATATATATATAATATACTACTATTATATATATATATTAATATATATATATAGTATATATATATATATTAAGTTAAACTTTGTTAAAATAAGAACAAATTCTCATGCGTTTTATGGTAATATAAGACATTGGTAGATTCTCAAAACACAATGGTTTGAAGGAGTCTGTCACTTTTGTGAGACTAAGAGGGTCGAAGATGAAAAATACACTCTCTTAGATTATCTTGTTTATACTTATATTAAAGCTAATTTTCATATTACTTCTCACACTATCAACTTTCTTGAGCTTTTAGGTTAACAAAATTAGGACGGACTTCGAGCACTTTTATTAATATATTTTTAAAATAAAAATAAAATGCTAAAGAATCCCTAGAAATCTCTTACCTTCTTAAGGTGCTATAAACCACTTCTAGTCTTAGTCTAAGTGTATATTAATCATGGTCATTATCAATAATACACTAATTAAAATATTACTATTTATTATATTAAGACGATGAATGAATTATAATATTTCATATATAAATTTACTTGGAGACCATTTTATTTGTGTTGTTATATAGAATTTTCAAATTACAAATATTAATTGTATGCTCAAGATTTATTAAAAAATAAATTATTCTTGGTCATCACCATTTAATAAAAGGTTGTGATTAATTTTTTTAAGGTACTTACATTTTGTAAATGGGGATTTGTCATTATTTGCATTATTAAAATGTTTTTTGGTCACTTGACTAACTTCCAAACCTAAGATTTGAATTCATGCCAACCTTATTGCCATTATTGACTTTCATGTTTACATATGTGTCCTAATACTATAAGTTTTTCTCATATGGTTGGGCTAGTGTAGATGGTTAAGCATATTATTATTGGGCCAGACACCAAATTGATGTATGAGACCCCTTTGTTTGTGGGACAAGGGACCTACGAAGGCATACAAACTCTACCTCTCTGGTTTTGAACCTATGAACTCTTTGAGGAAATACATGCTCTTGACCATTAGGCTCTCTCTCTTTCTCTCTCTCTCTCTATATATATATATATATAAAGAGCTGAAGGTTAAAAGGAAGCTAAGATACTATAAGGAGGTGATAAAAACCACCCTTGATAACCATACTTATCTCTCTGTGTTGACCAAAAATAAGAAAAAATGAACATCGCTTGAATAAGAACTAATTCTCATGATCTTCGAAGTGAAACTGGTCGGTGATCTATTCCCAAAAGGAAACTAAGATACTATAAGGAGGTGATTAACCCCACACTTGATAACCATAAATATCTCTTTGTGTTGACCAACACTAAGAAAAAATGAACATCGCTAGGATAAGAACTAATTCTCACGAGCTTCGAAGTGAAACTGGTTGGTGGTCTATTCCCAAGACTCCCTGGGATGATAAAATCTGTTAGATTTGCGATACTAAGAAGGTGGAAGACGAAAAACACTTCCTTTAAGACTGCCTGATTCTTACTCACAACTACTCTCAATTCACTAACATCTGCCATTCTTCTAATCTTCTTGACTTATTAAACAAACCCAACTATAGCAATCTTGGAGGGATTCTTTCTCTTCATCATAGACACAAGATTTTGAAGAATCACAATTATATTCTTTTTCTTTTCTTGAGGTCAGATAGACCGCATTAGTTTTTTTTTTTTTTAACACGATCGGGTATTGATTATATTTCAAAAAAAGAGAGAGGTAAACTCCTATTCCATTCGATGGGGATTTGATTCAAGTATAAAGATGAAAATGGGATCACAGTCCCTAATTCTAAACTTGATTCCAATTTTCTATGTGTTCCTTTGACTAGCTTTTGTATTGCCATAAATACTGTCCTAGAAGTAAAATAAACTTGCAATACATTTACAATTAAAAGACTTCACCAAAACTGGTTGACTGACTATTCTTGTTGAGAGTGGCGCTTCTTGCTTTGCTGAGTGGAGATTTCCCCTTGTTGGCTCTGAGTGATTGACTTGATATAATCTACGGCTTCCTCAAGATGCTTGCATTTGTTTTTGAGCTCTATTATTTCTGCTTCTTCTTATCTATGTCTCTTCGTTTATACATGTTCTCTATTTTCATTTCCGACTTGAGATCCTTGAGAGCTTTGTTGAACCTACCTATCATGAACTTGTTGGCCCTGCATGTTGGATAGCCATCATTTTTTGCAACTCTTCCTATGGAATTGAACTTCATTTTGTTCCTTTGACTTGCTGAATCTTTGGTGATTTTTTATTCCTTTTGTATTTTCTCTTCCTGATCTTACTGTTGTTTTTGATATACCTTCTATTGATATTGTTTTGCTCTACTTCTCTATCCTTGGAATGAGAGTTTGATCTGTTGCAGCCTGTTACCACACAAATACACAACAACGCCCAATCTGGAAAAGATAAGATGCTCTGATCTTGTTTTGAAGAAATACTATGAGGTCTATTTCAAGGGATGTCCACTGAGACTTTTGCGAAAGCTGCATGCATGATGGAGGAGGCACTATGAGAAGGTAGATAAGACTAAAGGAAACAATGGAGATTTCGAGAAGAAGGAGACACCCTGATAAAATGACACAAAGAAGAGGAAACACAGGGCAGAATGCTATGTCAATTCAATGGAGGGATACACAGGGAATTATTGGGGGCAGTATGCTTGTTGGAAGGAATGAGAAATCTCTTGCTGTTAAAATGTTTGGAGATGGCTGAGAGGCTAGTGGAGAGCTCATAAAAGGATGACGGGTGACCCGAATGTATGAAAATGCTTGACTGAGAGATTGCTTCACTGATGGCTTAACACAGAAAATTGAAAACATATAACTAAGAACAATTTCTATTCACCGAAGAGTTACATAAGCTTGTATTGAGCTTACTAAGCTTGTTGATGAACGTGAGGATACATGTCCAGTTGCAGTGTTTGAATATGGTCCTTCGATTGCAATTTATGAACACATTTGTTTCTTGAAACTTGACACTGAAGTGACAGATATAGGCTCGATTTAGGAAGAGAATATTTCTATCATCCTTGGCCTGCGAGCTTTGGATAGTGTTAGATTTTGTTTGGATTTTCTACTTATACTCCTGAAGATACCAATTGAGTGCCTCTATTAACAAATCTACCTTTTGATTTTCTGGAGTACCCTCACTGATTTTTTGATTTCCCTCGTGCTTTTTTCCATTTCTTTGCTCTTTCTTCATGAGGGATGTAGTAAATTATGGGATGGAAATATAATATATTTCGTCGTTTTCCTTGACGCTGCTTGCTTCTCTTTCTGTAGCCTTATTGGTGAGGTTATCAGCCTCTTTATTATGTTCTCTCAAGACATGTTTGAAGCTGACTCTTCCTAATCCTTTTAGATTCAGTCTTATCCTCTGATATCTTCTATTGATAGCTGTAGTATTGGGATTTTTACTATTGATCATTGCTTCAATGACAATTGCAGAGTCTCTTATTATGAGAGGATCTCAGATTGCTTTTTTTTTAGTATCTTTGAGCTTAATAAAAGACTGTAGGCTTATGCTTTGTTATTTGTGGTTTCCCCTAAACCCCATTCGTAAGTGACAATCTCTTTCCCATCTAGATCACTTATCACTCCTCCTGCTGCTGCTTTGCCTGGATTATTTTTCTATGCCCCATCGAAAAAAGACTGAATCTAATTTGTTTTTCTCCACTCTTCAAGTTCTTTTTCACTCATCCTTAGTTTCCAATTTCTTGCTGTAGGAGATTTCTTTGGTCCTGCTTTCCCAATGCTTTCCAATATAGCTTTGTCAATCCAATATCTCTCATCTTGTTGAAGATTGTTGTGATCCACTGCTGACATCCCTTTAGTGTTTATAATTTCTGCGACTAAACCCCATGTTTTTTATAAGATTTTACCTATTCTTGGCTTTTGATCTTTAAAGATATTTTTATTTCTAGTTAGCCAAATCTGCCAACACAGTACTATTGGAAGGCATTTCCAGAGCCTGATAATTGTAGCCTTTATTTTTTTTAGAGTAAGGGTAATTCTTCTCCCAAGTTTTATAAAATTCTGAGAAAGTAATTGTGAAGTTTAAATTGATTTCTAGCGGGCTTGTAATCTGCTTCCAAAATTCTCTGGCTATCCTGCATTCCAAGAACAGATGTTGGATGGACTCTTCCTCTATCATGCACATGGAGCATCTAGATGGGCCCTGGATTCCTTTTTTTTTAAGTTTTCAGCAGTTTGTATTTTTCCTTTGAGAAGAGTCCATATAAATGCTTTGATTTTAGGGAGACATTCAATTTTCCAAACCACTTTCTAGAGGCTCCACTCCTGATGGTTTTGCTATTGTTGAAGTGCTTTGTACCCTGTTTTAACCATGTATCCTCCTCCGTTTGGATCCCAGACATAATCGTCCTCTTCCACGGTACTTATGGGTCCTGCACCTTTGAGGTGATGATTTAATTTCTCCCATTGTCTTTTAAGTTTAGGGGGATTGTTGGGATTTTCCACTCATGCCAAAATTGAATGATGAGTGTTTAGCCCTCTTTCTGCCATCCATTTTTGTATGCCAAGGAGGTCCCGTTGAAGATTTAGAGGTTCTTTTCACATTATTCTATCATCCCAAATTGCCACTAGTTTCCCATTTCTCGGAGTTTTAGATATATGATTCCCAATTGAAGAGATTATTTTCTTTACAAGTTTCCAAACTTGCATGCAAGGTCTCACAGGAATGATGTCTGTCAATAATTTTGTTCTGGTTTGATTCAAGTATTTTGTGGCGAGGGCTTTTTTCCACTAACTTTCCTTTCCGATTATCATTCTCCATATTATTTTCATCCCTAATGCAGTGTTCATTAAGTTTGGTAAACGTATGGATAGACCTCCCTGTTCATATGGTAGTGTGACTTGGTCCCACTTTACCATACTGAACTTTTTGTTCTCTTTCTTTCCACCCTGCCAAAGAAAGCTTCTTATGATTATTTCCATTTGCTTGTGAGCACTTGCCAGAGCCAAAATAATTGCATACTGATATATTGGGAGCGCTGAAAGTAGTTCCTTAATCATAATCACCCTGCCTACCATATTGAGCCACATCATACCCCGTTTTTTTTATTTTGTCCTTCATTTTTTCCACATGTTTGCTTTGTACTTCAGCTTTCGCATTCTCCTTGGCTATTGGAAGTCCTAGGTAGGTGAAGTGCGTCCATCTTGCTTGTGTTGAAATTTCAAGGATTTGTGAAATGTTTTGCATTATTCTTGGAGGAGTTCCAACCATATATTCTACATTTTGAATTGTTTAATAGCCCTCCAGATACCTGAAGAAAGTCATCCAGAACTTTTAAAAATCTTCTTGCTATTATACTTGATGCCCCTCCAAATAAAAGAGTGTCATCAGCAAAAAGAGAATGATTGATATTTTTTACTCCTTTTGCAATTTGGATACCTGTGATTTTTTCTTTCTTTCATTTGATTTTCCAATGCTGCACCTAGCGTTTTAGCCATTATAATAGATAGAAATTGGGATAGAGGACATCCTTGTCTTAATCCTCTTGAGATCTGAAAGAAGTTGCTGGGTCTTCCATTTATTACTGGCACTATCCAGGGAGTTGAGATACAAGCCTGTATGATCTCGATTATGTCTTGAGAGAACCCAATTTTTTTAATAGCTGCTGTTAGATATGAGTGGCTGACTCTATCAAAAGCATTTGCCATGTCTAGCTTTATAATAATTCATTTCTCTTTCCTTTCAATGCTAGTATGAATTTCTTTCTGGACAATAATCCATTGTCAATTATTTGCCAGTTGGGGATAAAGCTGCCCTGGTTTTCAGAGATTACATTAGGGAGAACTCTCTTGATTATATTGGCTATAATTTTTGTGATAATTTTGTAGGAGGAGTTGCAGAGAGATATTGGTCTGTATCTGTTGAAAGTTGTTGGGTTGGATTCATTTGGAATTAGAGCCAGATATGAGGATTTGGAATTTCCTCCCATTTAATTTTTTTTGAATACATATTTTGTCATTCTCATGAAATCTTTTTTTATGACATTCCAGTGCTACCAATAGAAGGCGATTGTGAACCCATCTGGCCCCGAAGCCTTGTCTGGATGTAGACTCCATGTTGCTGCCATCACTTCTTTAGAGATTTCTTTGTTTATTTCTGAATTTTGTTCCTTACTTTTTTTTTTTGGATGTGTTGTAGAAAATCCTCATGATTTGCTGGTTGTTGATTTTCCGTTAATAGATCTTTGAAGTGGTTATGCACTGCTTTTTTTAATTCCTCCACTCCCTTTATTTCTTGTCCATCCACTTTAATTTGGTCTATCTAATTTTTGGCTCTTCTAATTTTCATTATGTTGTGAAAGAAGGCAGTATTTTTATACCCTGCTTTCATCCAAAGGCATCTGGATATTAATCTGAGTTCTTTTTCTTCCTTTCTATTTTGCCTATAAATTTCCCAAAATAATTCCTTTTCTTTCAAATAATCCTGCTTGTCCTCCTCTTTATTTTCTTTTCCTTCTTGCATGTTGTCCATTTTTTTTTGTAGCTCTATTTTTTTTTTTTTTAATTCTCTTTTAACCATATTTTTAGCTTTATTCTCAGATTTTTTAATTTTGTTTCCCATACATATTGGGGAGATCCAGTAATGTTTTGTGCCCATCCCTCTTTGATTTGAGTTTTGAAATCTTCATTGCTATCCCAGATTGAATTGCATCTAAAAGGAAGAGGACCTTGGTTGTCCATTTTGCCCAAAATAAGTGCTACTGGTTTATGATCAAAGTTGTTGTGTGAATAATTTTGGATTTTACAAATGTGTAATCAGCTGCTATGGTTTCTTGAACTAAAATTATGTCCAACCCCTCCTTTATAATATTCTTACCCACTCTCTTGTTGCTCCATGTGTATTTTCCGTTACTTGGCGGGATATCAATTAGATTGTGTTGCTCCATTATTTCTTCCAGAGCTTCTGTTGATGAATCTACATGATAAGTCCCTCCAAATTTTTCTTCTACCTTTCTTACCAAGTTTAGATCGCCTCCCAAAATTATTTTCCCATCTTGAATTTCTGTTAGTACTTCTTTTACCGAATTCCACCATTGTTATTTTTCCTTACAATTATTTGGAGCATATCTGTTAATGAGGCTATAGTTTTCCTTTATGCTGAGATACTTTAATTCTGTTTTGATCCAATGTTTGCCAATTTTTTGATTTGTCATTTGTCATTTCCTTTTTTTCCAAAGAGTGCAAATTCCTCCTGAGGCCTGTTGCCTCAAGTGCCATTCCTTCATAATTTTTTAATTTTTGTATCATTTTTCCAGTTTCTTGACTGTTTGTTTTGGTCTCCTGGATCATGAAAATGTCCAACACTTCTTTCATTAGGATGTCTCTTGCTACATTTACTTTGTAGGATGTGCCTTGACCACGACAGTTCCAAGAGACCACTATCATTATTTATTGGTTTGTTGATGCACGATGCCCTTCCCTCTCTACTGATTTTTCTCACTGTTTCCTATATTTTTCCCAAGAAAGGAGTCCATAGGTTGTTGAGTACCTAGAGCCATCTGTTTGGCAACTGCTTCATCCCTTATTTCCTTGTTGGATTTTCTGCCTGTATTTTTTTGGTGTTCATTGATTTGTAAGGTCTCTTTGGATTGGTTTCTAGTTAAGATACGATCCATTGATGGGGGCAGGAGGGGACAACAGGTGAAGGAGGAGCGAGGGTTTGAAGGGATGGTGGAGAGGATAAGGGGGTTATGTGAATGCAATGGGGATTTGGGTGAGGGAGGATCTGTAGTGTCTTCTAGTGGCCCAAAGGGGTTCGAATTTGTGAGGTGTGGGGGGAGGTCAGTGGAAGGAGATGGTGAGGAAGTTTCATTTGATTCCCGAGGTTGTGAAGATGGGGGGGGAGGCTACTTGTTGGTGGGTTTTTTCCTTTTTACTTGCTCCCATTTATTTTCTTGTTCCTCTACATTTTCACTTTTTTTTTAAAGTATCTATTTGCAAAATGACCATATTCGTGACATACCTTGCACTTGAATGGGATCTGCTTGTAGTCCAGCCGCTGTATATGCGTCCATTGGTCAACCTTGATCTTTATTGCTTTTGGAAGTCCTTTTCCTAGATCCACTTCCATGCATATTCTGACACATTAATGCATATTGTCATTTGGTTCACATCTATCTATATATTTTCCTATTGCATTTCCTATGGCCTTTACTGACTCATCTCCCCAACAATGTAGAGGGAGATGGGGTAACCTGACCCATACTGGCACTCCATTTGGCACATCCATTTTAGGATCGAAGTGTGGGGTCCATCGGTTTAGGTATAGTCTTCAGATATCCATGGAATATGGGCCATTTTTAAAGATCAGATCCCTATTTTCCTTTGATTCAAAATGAAAGGTGTAGTATCCCCTTCCACATAATCTTATTGCGATTTTCCCATTGATGGTTGAGCTCCAGTTTCTTTCGACCCATCTTTGAACCAATTTGGGGGACTACTATAGCTGAGTGAACTATCCAACTAGACCATGTTCAACGAGAGACAATGCTGATTTGCGAGGAAGAGCCGGTGGAAGGAAGATTTCTGGAATATCATTGAACTTTTTAACAAACTTGTTTACTGTTGGCCTGATTCTTGGAGGTCCTGTCAGTGTTATAAGGGAGGCAAACCCATCAACTCTTTCTTCATTTCCTTGGGAAGATTTCTGGAATATCGTTGAACTTTTTAACAAACTTGTTTACTGTTGGCCTGATTCTTGGAGGTCCTGTCGCTGTTATAAGGGAGGCAATCACATCAACTATTTCTTCATTTCCTTGGAGTTGATCTGTTAGTGGATCACCCTCCTTAGGAGGATCCATTGGCTCTGAGATCTCAGCAGCAGGAGGCTACTTAGTGGCGAGTACGTGCAGAGAGGGAACCCACTAGGTCAAGCAGTAGGCTCACATGCGCGGCCCATAATTTTTTTTGCCACTTCTAAGAATAAAATCTGAAGGACCTACATCTTCAACTAATAGACCGAATTAGTCTTAATAAAGGTTAATCGTCATCGTTATTAAAAAAACATAATTATACAATAAATAATTTAATTTAATATTAACTAATTTTTTTATTAAAATATTAATTATTATATATATAATTTTTAAAATATATATATTAATAATTAATCTCTCTCTCACACACACATATAATTAATTAAGAGTGTATTCTTCAAAATACAGGAGAAGAAAAGAGCAAAGAGTCATAAGTATTTAGAAAAGTGAAGAAATGAGTCTTTTAGAAATTATCAACAAATCATTTTAAATAATGTGATTTCCGTGGATAAGAAAATAATAGATTATCTTTATTTTAAATAAAATAATTAATAGCAAACAACAACTACCAATAATTATAGTTACCAATCATTTAGATAGCATATTTTTTTTAAATATAATAAATTAATCACTGATAATTTTCCTGCCAAAAAAAAAAAACAGAAAATATTAATAATATAATTAAGTAAGAAAATAGAAATACTATTAATAATATAATTGCTTAACTAAGAATCCCAGAATCCACTTTCCATTTCAGTTATTATAGTGAATATATATGACTTTGGCCTTGTTTGATTGAGAGACAAACTTATTTGGAAAGTTATTTTTAGTTAAATATATAGGGTTTTTTGAAAAAAAATTGATAATAGGGTGTTTGAATTGTTTTTATTAATGGTGGAAAGGAATTTAACACTATAAAAAGAAACTTCTAAACACCTAAAATTTGATAGCTATAATCAACATTTCCCAAAATTTCTACCACATTTTAACTAAAATTATACACAAATTTCCATTATTTTTCAAATAAATTTATACCCTTGTAGACTACTCTAATATGTACTCCAGATAACGTTGGGACTGTGGCATTACAGAGCATAAACATGTACTCCTGATAATGTTGAGAGTGGCCACATATCCGCTTCCCGGTTTCCCTCGAGTTCTGACAGCGCCTTAATTATGTGTTTTGTATAATGGTATGGCTTGGCCACAAGCCCACTTCCTTTTAAGTTCCTTTTAAGCTATAAATGAAATCTAGGACGAGTTTTAATAAACCCTGCAAAATTTATATTTATTTATAAAATGCAAGTTTATCTGTAATATTTAAATTTATTTTATGGATATTGATCTGTTAATTTAAGTTGATATGTAACTCTGAACTCTGCATTTAAGCTCCGAGCTTAAAGTGAGCCTGACATAATTTTACATCAAACAAAGCATGGCAACCCTACCAGAATCAAATCAATGATCCGGTGGAATGCTGGCTAATATAGGGTTCAAATTTCAAAATAAGATAGTCCGTCAACTGTTGGGGTTGAAATTTCAAAATAATATAGCCTGTATTAGCGATTGCCGCCACCCAATGGCCACACCCACTTACGTGTCAAGGCCGGAGGTAGAGAATGCTAACAGGATGCACCCACATTTTCTGTCACATCAAACTGTACCGAAATCAAATCACTGATCCGGTGGAATGCTGGCTGCTTGCGCTCCCCTAGGGTTCAACTTTCAGAATAAGATAGTCCGTCAAATTTTAGGGTTGAAATTTCAAAATAAGAATACCCGTCGAATTTGACAGTTTAGATAATGTTAATTGTACTCAAGAATTTTTAACCATATGATCAACAAATCGATGGGCAAATCATTCTGTAAACAACACTTTGTTCGTCAAATTCTATCCTATGTTTCTCTGCACTTCCATTACACATAATAACTATCATTGCTCTCATTTCTGAGTATGATCAATTGAATGAAAATAATCGAGCAATCAGATCAAGTTATCGGTATGCAGTCAGTAACGACGGAATTAATGGTGCTCCGTTGCATCATATCATTAGCACGTCATTCAAAGACTATTCAATAAAAATACAGTATCAATTCTCGTTTCTATTACGAAGAGGGAGATATTTGATTGTTAAAATTTCTCCATAGAAATGAAATGAATTGGAAGTTTTTGGAAGGTATTAGTTTTCTTTTTAAGTTTTTGGAAGGTATAAGTTTTTTTTCACAATTCTATAGATTATATTGTTAAAATTAGCTTAGTTATATAAGTTAAATAATTTATAAACATTAAGAAAATGATAAATATCAAAATGTTTATAATTATTGTTTTTTGGTAGGTAAGTAGGATTTGAACCAGTGACCTATCTAGTGTCTCAGTGGGCTAAATTAGTATTATTGTTATTAATTATAAAAAGAATTAATATATAAATTAAACATATATATTAAAAAAACATGCAATAAAATTCTTACCTATAGATTCAACACCGCTTTAATTCATTTCAAACAAAACTGTAATTTGAAAATAAATTTGAACACTTGATTTGTAAATAGTCTTAAGAATATTTTAAAATAATTATGTGGAGTTTTGTATCCCTCTTATTTACCTAATATTATTGATAATTAAATTAAAATTTTGAAAGCATAATTAAAAAAAAAAGAATTCTAACTTTATTTTAAATATATATATATATATATATATATATATATAATATATATATATATATATATATATAACAAAATTATTAACTACTAAGATTCACTTATTATTATGGAGAATTTTGAAAGTTGGAAATAGGCTTATTCATATGGACCTTTTTTTTTAAATAATCAATTATATTAAAATGACAAAATGATATGACTATTTTTGAGATAAATTTGATCTTTGATATGTGAGTATTACTAAGAATATTCTTCTATGTTTACTGGAAATTAAATCTCACCATCTACTTAATAATTATTGACATTTAAATTAAAATTTTTCTATGTTTTATTCTAAAATATACGTCTCTATCAACTTAATTATGTAAAACTAATCCCTTTTAAAGATACATAATAACAAGTGTTGCAGGGTAACTTAGTCCCATGCCACTCTAGTCAGAAATTATGTTTTGGGAAAATTTGCAGCATGTCTTTGTCAAAATAGGCTTTCCTTTACTTCTTTTGCAAAATAGGTTTTCCTTTACTTTAATTTAATTATCAGTAATTATTAGGTGGATGGGAGAAATTCAATTTCCATGGAATATGACAAAATATTCATTGTAATATTTAGATATTAAGTGCTAATATTTATCTCCACTTAGTTATGTTGTTTTAATTAATTTATATCAAATTAATTAATTAAAGAACATGTGATATTGAGCATGTGGTATTGATAAACCATTGTATTGTAACAAGAGCTACTTACAAGTTAAGAATCTCCATGATAAAGTGGAAGTGAATCTGATCTAAAATGAGGGTTTAACATCTTGTTATACTTACAAGAACCTCTCACTCCAAAGCTTAACAATTATTTGATCTAGCTTATGTTGACAATTGCGGAATTAAGTACTTGAAACAAGTGTATGTCTTTGTTTGTTTTTAATTGTTTAAGTGCTTTAAATTGATTTGTTTATGCTAATATTAGACACACATAACAGCCATATAATGTAACAAATAAACATCAACACATGACAACAAATTTAATCTAGGAGTTCACCCAAATATCGTGGGCTACGTCTCCTTGAGCTTCTGTCAATTTGACTTGGCTCTTTGGGATTATGGCTTCAATTCTTTTACAAGTTCCACACTCAAATCCAATGGTTATTTATTGAACCAATGGGCTTAGAAAACCATCTATATCCCTATCATAGCTATCATCATTCTGCAAACAGATCTAAGATCCCTTCGACTTCATTCCTTCAATCAGTGCACTGAGTTTCCTTGAGCTTCTTGATGGCACAAACTCCTTCAGAATTCTTCAAGTGTATCTGAAACCTATTCTACTCTCTCCAGCACATATCAAACATCAACAATAGACTATTCATTTAATCAAAATGAGCACTGCATCCTCGATCTAAGCCTTCCTCCACAGTTGGCACTTGGTTGCCTGAAACTTCCCTGTAGCATCTCAGCCTTTAGAAGTCTTCAGATGCTTTTGTAAACCCTTGAAATGGATTCATAAGGATCATTGCAGTCATGAATGACTGTTGGTTCACTGAGAACAGATATTGGTAGCTCATGCAACTACCTCGAACCCGTGGTGGCCTTCAGCTCCAAAATTTCCCTAGATGAAAATCTCCTTGAAGATGGCTTCTTTAGCTTCTCTGGACTGTTCCATTGGCTTCAGAAGGCCTCAATTAGCCTAGCCAGTCTCTTGTTTGACTCTCTTAGGTCGAAAATAACTTATGGAGTGCATTTAATCATTATCTCCTAGATATCCTCCACTAAATCTAGTTAACTGCACTTAACTACAGTTAAATTTGGCAAAGTATGCCTTTTTGTCTGCTCCACCAAACTAAATCGTTAGGCTGACTATTACATAACTATTGCGGCGTGCATATGGTGCGGTCACACTAGTGGTTAGGGATAAGGTTAGTAAGTCGGCCGGTTTTGATGGCATGATTTACCCTGCGGTAATGTGACCAGTCTTTCGGGACCGCTGGCGGGTAAGACTACTGGCGGTCCTAACCCTTGAGCCTCCAACCATTACAACGTAAATATAACCCGAGACCCATAAATGTTAAGAAATAATGGTTAGCGGAGTTGGTAGCGTACTTGTTTAGCCAGCTGGTGGTCACAGGTTTAATTCCATCAGACCCAACAAAATTTAACTTGCCATTCCTCGGCCACATGGCAGCCTCCGATCTTGCCACGTGTCAGCTCCTGATTGGTCAGTCAAACATGAATATTTCAGGGAATATTTGAAGGAATATTCCTTGGAATATTCTTTTTTTAATATTTTCCAAAATCATTTTATCCTTGGAAATTGCAGTTTACTAGAATTTTTCAATTGGCGATAACTTCTTCATACGGTGTCAGTTTTTTGAACCATTTACGGCACCGAAATCAGGCAGACGAGATCTATCTGGTCATTCAGGTTCGATACTCTTTTGAACACTTTGAATTTTGAGCTATCATTAAAGTCCTAGATCAATATATGATCACTCCTCCCCATTGGGAATCTTTTGGATCCCAAAAGACTGATACACTGATCTAAACAATAGATGAGAGTAAAATACCCTCTTCTTTTAGCCTCCATACACTTGCTTGCATGGCTAGTGCCTTTAAACCAAAACTCAAAGGTAGTCGACACTTCCCTTCTTGGATGTGCTTGTCTTTCTGTTAAGAATTGTCTTCCTTGAACTCATTCAGAATTTACAAAAGGTAGCTGAACATTGCTTCCAAGCCAGTTGCATGGCGACCTTTGCTGCTGCAAATCTCCTTGAGCATACGATGTCAAAATACAAGAAAACAACTTGATGACATAAATTCTTGCTCCATCAAAAGAAACAAATTTCACATCATGTGAATCATCAACATGTCTTTACATCTTGTGTACAAATGATCGACTAAGTCACAAGCCGACAAAAAATCATGCCTTTTCAACAATTGACCCTTCAAGTCAAGCATGTACAAAAAGAATTTTAATGATTCTTTTACAAAGATAAACTAGTTCATCAGTGTCTCCCTTTTACAATCTTGGAGACCAAATCAACTCTTCCAAGTCGACATGACATTACATGCATGTTTAAACAAAACAATATGATGGTCGATTACTTTCCATCAAATCAGTTACATACATGTTCAAATACAAGGAAATCATTAACATCTCTATGTTCATACATTCCATCCTCATGCATGTATTCGATTCTTCAACTTTCTCTTAGGTACAATCATAAGTACAAGATCCTCGATCACATGTACGTGTACTTTCAAAGCTGAAATGAATATAATTTTTCTGCAATAAAGTGAGTCTACATACTCAACTTTTCCATCCTACAACTTGCATTCCATTAGCAAAGAAATGCAAATAGATGCGACACATTTCTTTTCTCATCAAAAGACATGTAGCTTTAATTAGATAAGAAATCTAACCATTTCTTACCAATCCACACCAAAGGTGCTTCCTTTAACTGCACATCAACATCAACATGTGAATCATTCTGAAACACATCGATTATGGAAACTTCCTTTCCATTCTTGCCATACTCTTTCTCCACTTTCTTCAAATTTCGTGGAAGCATTGTTGGATTCAAAGTCCAACACATTTCAGCAATATGTCCTTGCTTATGGTAATAAGTACAACACATGTTCATCTTCTTGACAACATAATTTTGCTTGTCCAATGGACCTTTGGCTTCTTGCCTTCTTTCCTTCAAAAGCTTCCTGTGTGTGGCCATTCTCTTCCAACATCTAGAAACACTATGGTTAACCAAACCACCAAAGGAACATACAATTCTTTTCCAATGCTTATGTGGAAATTTACCCTGCTTAACATAATCAAAAGAAGTGTGATTGAAATCAGATTTATACCTTTCTCTTTCACCTTCATTACCTTCATGAGGAGGTGAATCAAATGAAGAAGTAGCTCCCTTTGGAACACCATCAATCCCTTCAATGGTTTTAGAGCTTTCACAACTTTCTAGTTCAAGTGTATGCTTATGTACACCTTCTTCCTACAAATGATATTTCAAACAATTGCATTCCCCAAGAATACTATCTTTACAAACTTGAGGTAGGAAACCTGAAATGAAACTCCTTCTAGGAACTGTTTCAATTGCCTTCATGACTGCTTTGGAACTTTCTCCACAAGATTGTCCATAGCCAAGACCCAAATACTTAGGCTTTTCCTCAACCATTATTGGCTCAACAATACTCTGTGCATGTTTGCCCAATCCTTTTCCTTCATAGCCCATTTTGGACATTAACTTGGACCCTATGCCTCTTGTATGTTTTTCAAAAGAACCAACATAAACATTCTTAGAGGAAATTGAAGACAAAATATAATTGTTTACCTCTTCTTCAAGCTGATACTTGATTAAGGCTTCTTTAGCAACAAGGAGCTGTCTCCAACTCATGCATCTTTTCTAGATCCATATTTGCAATATGAAGTTGTCTCTCCATTTCCTGCAATTTTTCAAAGAGCAACTGCTTCTCTTCCTTCATGGAATTTAACTACTCTTGAAGTTCGATACTCATTTCTCTCACCATATCCATCATGATGAACAAATCTCGCTTCAAGTCTTCATCAAAGAATCTTGTGAAAGAGGAGGATTTGGAAAACTCACTTGTAGAAGTTGTTATTATCAAAATGAACAAAATCACTTCAACAAAATTCACAAAGCTTTCAAAGAACTAATGACAAATTTCTGAACTAAATGGCAGTAGAATCAAATTCTTATTCAAACAACCTTTTGTAAACAAACCCTCTTATGCTTCAAGGGTTGCCTTGAGGTCCTTGGGGTAAGGAGAATGCCTTCAGCCCTTCTTCCTTCTTGTCCTCTCTTAGACTTAGCTTTTCAGTAGCTTTCCCTTCACCTTTGCAAACTCAAACAATAGTCAGTTTACAAACAATCAAATAGTAGAATCCTTTGTACAGTTTAAACACCTATCAAGTCAAACAAGCAACTTTTTCTCTGTCAATCAAGCATCTTGATTTGATACCATCTGATTTGAAATGAGCGTTTAACATCTTGCTATACTTACAAGAACCTCTCAGTCCAAAGCTTAACAATTATTTGATCTAGCTTATGTTGACAATTCTGGAATTAAGTACTTGAAACAGGTGTATATCTTTGTTTGTTTTTAACTGTTTAAGTGTTTTAAGTTGATTTGATTCTGGTGATATTAGACACACATAATAGCCATATAATGCAGCAAATAAACATCAACACATAACAACAAATTTAATCTAAGAGTTCACTTGAATATCGTGGGTTACGTCTCCTTGAGCTTCTGTCAATTTGACTTGGCTCTTTGGTATTATGGCTTCAATTATTTTACAAGTTCAACATTCAACTCCAATGGTTATTTACTAAACCAATGGGCTTAGAAAACCATCTATATCCCTGTCATGGCTGTCATCATTCTCCAAACAGATTTAAGATCCCTTAGACTTGATTCCTTCAATCGGTGCACTAAGCTTCCCTGAGCTTCTTAATGGCACAAAATCCTTCAGAATTCTTCAAATGTCTCTGAAACACATTCTACTATCTCCAACACATATCAGACATCAACAATAGACTATTCATTTGCTCAAAATGAGCATTGCATCCCCGATCTAAGCCTTCCTCCACGGTTGGCACTAGGCTGCTTGAAACTTTCTTGTAGAATCTCGGCCTTTAGAAGTATTCAGATGCTTCTGTAAACCTTTGAAATGGATTTAGAAGGCTCATTACAGTTCGGAATCACTGTTGGTTCATTGAGAACAGATACTAGTAGCTCCTGCAACTCTCTCCAACCCCTGGTGGCCTTGAGCTCCAAAATCTTCTTGGATGAAAATCTCCTTGAAGATGCTTCTTTAGTTTCTCTGGACTGTTCCATTGGCTTCAGAAGGCCTCCATTAGCCTAGTCAGCCTCTTGTTTCACTCTCTTAGGTCGAAAATAACTTCTAGAGTGCATTTAATCATTATCTCCTAGAGATCCTCCACTAAATATGGTTAACTGCACTTAACTGCAGTTAAATTTGGCAAAGTCCACCTTTTTGTCTGCTCCACAAAACTAAGCCATTGGGTTGACTGTTAAATAACTATCTTGGCGCGCATATGGGGTGGTCACACCAGCGGTTAGGGATAAGGTTGGTAAGTCGAGCGGTTTTGATAACATAGTTTACCCCGCGGTAATGTAACCAGTCTTTCGGGACCGCTGGTGGTCCTAACCCTCAAGCCTTCGACCATTACAACATAAATATAACGCGGGACCCATAACTGTAAAGAAACAATGGTCAGTGGAGTTGGTAGTGTGCTTATTTAGATAGCTATAGGTCACGGGTTCAATTCCGTCGGACACAACAAAATTTTAACATGCCATTCTAGGCCACGTGGCGGCCTTCGGGCTTGCCACATGTCAGCTCTTGATTGGTCAGGCAAACAGGAATATTCCTTGAAATATTCTTTTTTAAATATTCTCCAAAAATCAGTTTATCGTTGGAAATTGCAGTTTACTAGACTTTTTCAACTGCTGATAACTTCTTCATACACTGTCAGTTTTTCAAACCGTTTACGGCGCCGGAATCAAGAAAACGAGATCTATCCGTTCGTTCAGGTTCGACACTCTTTCAAACACTTTAAATTTTGAGCTATCATTAAAATCTTGGATCAATATCTGATCACAATCTCTATGGTTCTCCACTTTTATAAATATCGTTACCATCTTTTACTATTATATATATATATATTATATATATTTATAATATATATATTATAATATGTATATATATATATATATATATATATAATATATATATATATTTAATAATAAACAATATTATTTTCTATGATTTGTTTTTAATTTTTAATTTGGGCAATGTGAGATGTATCATGGGATAAGTGTTTTGACGTTTATGTGCATTTAGCAACCATTTAATTCATATGGATATTGGTCAACACTAAACTAATAATGATAAATAGGCAAATGGAATCCTATTTAGTAAGAATTAATAAATGAGAAGTGAAGTAGATTAATTAATTGCTTGCTAAGACACAAGGCAACTAAATTCATAAATTTGGTGGTAGTAATTGTTAGTAAATCTACATAGTTAGAGTTTTACTCCTACATAACTGTTTAGGAAAACATAAATTATGGTGAAAAACAATTCATGCTAAGTATATTTATTTACATCTTATTCCTTTCCATTTTTAATGCAAAACTTGCTTAAACTAGGCAAATGCAATCCTATTTGGTAGGAATTAATAAATGAGATGTGAAGTAAATAAAGTAATTGCTTGCTCAAACACAAGACACAAGACACAACTACATTCATAAATTTGGTGGTAGTACTTGCTAGTAAGCCTACATAGTTAAGGTTTTACTGCTACATAACTTGTGGAGGAAAACACAAAAAATGGTGGAAAATGATTCATGACAAGTATATTTATTTACATCTTTCCGTTTTTTATGCAAAAACTTGTTTAAATTGTGATGGGAAATCACTTATGCTAAATATGTTATTTAAATGAATATGAATTATTTTCAAAGATTTTATTTTTGGATGGTTTTCTTGCAAAATTTAAAAAGAAAAAAATCACTACACAAATAGGAATATTGTGACTATACCCATAAATTATGGCATAAAATATATAAAACAATTATCCACATAACATTATATTGTGCAAAGGCTACAATAAGTCCTTCAAATTATAGTTCAATCAAATATTTGAATAATAGATTAGAATAATATCAAAAATAAATATTTATTTTTCAAAGTTAAATATTATACATTATCCAATTGTCTTTAGTAAAAATTTTTGGAAGCTTTTACGGTGGGTTTTTCCAGTGCCCCTGCACGATAAAATCTAAAAAATCACACTAAAAACATTTCCATAAATCTATTTCAATTATTTTACCATAAAATGTTTGAAGATTTGAAAAACTATTAAATATATTTGACCAGCAAATAGTCATAGACACTTTACCCATCCCAATCCATCTCTGTAACGAAAGCAAATCGCCCATCGATTAAAATACATTCTGTAACCAAAACAAATCCCAATTAACACATAATTTACCCATTAAAATCCATCCCTGTAACCAAAGATATACAGGAAACTCGTGTACTCACATCTTTGTGGACCTGCCTGCTAAAATGTCGATTCCACGGAGATTAATTTTCCCAGCGATGTTCCCATCGAATTCAACTCAATCCATTGTGTGTCGTGCGAACACAAAAATCGAGACTTGACTTTAATAATTTCATACTTTTCACATATGGCGATTCCTATTTCCAACCCCATACAAAAGTAAATATTGTCTGACATGTGAGGCAAATAGCTTTAGTCCTCTCTCTCCATGCTGCTATTCTGATTCGCGTGCTGTCACTCTCCACGCTGCTATCTAGATTCGTGTGTTGTCACTCAGAAGGCTAAAGCTATTTGCCTCGCATGTCAAACAACATTTACTTTTCTATAAAGTTGGAAATAGAGGTTTCCTTCACATGCTACGTGGCCTCAGTGCAACCAAGTCTGCAAAAACGTACCAACAAATGGAAGGTCTTCCAACAACGCTCTGAAACGTCTCGTGTTTTTTTCAGAAAGACAAAGTGTTTTTGGTGGGTTGAGGCTCTATTTCCTTTAAAGTGTCTGCCTACCTTCCACTTTCGCTCATCTCACGTACCAAAATGTAGTACAGTGATGTGTGGTTTGACGGTAAGTCATATGGGCGAAGCCCGGGGAGACCGAAGTTCAAACCTCATTGAGTACAATGACCTGCTGTGGTGGCGGCTAGAGGGGCGGATTCCCCTTTCCCGTTGAGTCTGCTCTTGCTAAAATCATAGGAACTTGGTATACAACCCGACTTGCAGGTGGTTGTTATGCCCTGGTTTATAGTGCAAGCTATGAGGTTTGATCCTGGGCCTCCTCTAGACTAGGCCTGGTAGTTACCGATTCACCATGTGCCTAAAAAAAAAAAAAAAAAATATAGAGATTCGTACCTTTGAATTTAATGTATGTTTGGTTTAGTATAGTATTTACGAGAGGGAAAGCATAGTTTCATCGAAAATATGTTTAGGTGAATGCTTTCACAGTAAATGGCAGGCACAGTCGACAGTTGCGGTTGGTATTTGTCTGTATATTATATATATAATATATTATATATATATATATATATTATATATTATATTATATATATAATAAAAGTGTTTGAATGTTCGTAAGTTAGGTGTAATTGTTGGATTAAATATTATATAAATTTTATATTTGCTAATTTTTTGTGAGATTTAAAGTTATTTTGTAGAGTTGGATGTAAATTGTTTTAGATTTAATTATAGTTAGATTTATATAATATATAATATTTCATAATTTATAATTAAATATTTATTTTCGTGTTGAAATGAGAGTATTTAATACTTTATAGTAAAATATTTAAAAGTTCTCTTGACATTTAAAGATAAAAAAGAAAATTATCTAAAAATCTTATGATTTCCAATATCTCAAAATTATTTGAAAATTTTGAAATGATTTTTGACTATCTCAAATATAATAATGTATCATTATAAAAATAAAATTCTTAATATCTTTCTAAAGATGGAATGAAAAATTACTCTAAAGGCCATGTAAATTATCCCTTATAAAAACACAGCTAAATTATCCCTTATAAAAACACAGCTTAGCTTATGAACATAGCTTGAATGCAACTTAAAAAACTTATGAGTTGTGACTTGATCCATTATGAATGCACCTCAAAAAACCATATTCAAAATTAGTTCAATAAAAGTCTTTTGTAATCTGGATTATTTATAAATATAAAGGAAAATCTTGTCATGGTATAATTTTTTATTTATTTTTAAATATATATATATATATATATATATATTTATAAATATATATATATATATATATATATTTTTTAACCAAAAAAATATAAATTCACATTATTATTTTTTTTTTGAATTTTAATAAGTGAAATTAGTATTAAAGGTATTTATATATGTTTATTTGAAATGTTTTAATTTAATGTGATAATTATATTTAATTTAAAGCTAAAAATTAAAATAATTATGTTAATAAGTATGTCTATTTTAGAATAAGCTTTTATAATTTTAATTTAATTATCAATGATTTTTACGTGGATGGTAGGAATTTAACTTTCGTAAAATATTTTAGAGGGCAAGATTCATTTTCAAATTGGTTATGCCTCTCTTTACCTTTTTGATTAAATTTATTAATTAAAAAATGTCATATAGACAAGTGTTATATGAAATGAATTATAGTTTTTTGGGTGTGCGATGAATATTTACAGATTAAAAAGCTCCAAGAAGTGGGGATGAAGCTCCGTGGTTAAGAATCTTGTTGCATGCTTTTTCTTAATGTATCTATATCTAACTTATATATTAATTATTTTTATCAATAATAATAATATTTTCAGCTTCGTGTTTGTTTTTCAATGAGGTCAAAGGATAAGAGCTTTGTGTTTGTTATTCAATGAGGTCAAAGAATAAGAGCTTTGTGTTTTTTTTTCAACGAGGTCAAAGGATAAGAGCTTTGTGTTTGTTTTTCAATCAGGTCAAAGGATAAGAGCTTAACTCGTAGCAAGGTGGTTTAATTCCCCCTCCACTAGGGTTTTATTCTAGTAAGGCATGTTAAAATGTGTGTCAAAAATTCAAACATGTTGAAAATAATTTTAAACATGTTTGGCACTCGTTGTGATTTAAGGTATATATGTTGTGATTTAAGGTATATATGCTTTCGAAGGGCCTAAGGGATCAAATCTCTTGAGATGCAAACCTCTTTTAGGGTGAAAAGAGATTTATAACAATCTTAACTCTAGATAACTCCAAATTTACCAAGGGTTGAGAGGGATCAAATCTCTCAGAGATGCAAACATTATTTAGAGTGAAAAGATATTTGATCCCTCTCGACACTTGGTATATTGGTACATGTCGAGTTAAGAGGGATCTAGGCTAGTCTAATTTCCCCATTTAAATAGGCTATATTCCACATGAATAACATGGGTCAAGACCATAGGTTCTCAATACCATGATCATTTTTATTTTTGTTATTATGTTTTTATAGGGTTATTTTTATTTTGTTATTTTTCTAATTTTTTATTTTCCGATTTCGAAGGTTTACGTTACATTACTTTAATTAATTAATTTATTTATTTTTAAGTAACTTGACTTAGTCAAAATGTCAAACATTATGTTACATCTCTACCATACTAGGTTGGATATCTATCATACTAAGTTGGAGAGGGCCAATCAATGATAATTTAAAATAAAGTTACAATTTAGTTAAATTTTATGGTTTTTTCTTAATCTTAGTAGTGTGACATGTATCATGAGGTAAATATTTGATGTCTATCTACCAACCATTAATTTATATGGTTTCTCTAGTTACATACAAGCATTTTTCCCCAACCATAGGTATCCAATGTAGATACCATCCCTAAGTTAGGATATGAGACTTCCAAGGTAAGATACATACTTCCATATCTCCGTTAGACCAATCTATTTTCTCTTATGCTCAGCCTGTTTTATTATCATAATCACTCTACTAATCTCCTCCAACCCTCAAAATATTGATGACACTCTCTTTCATCACCCATAAAAAAAGGAAGATGTTTCTTTTCTCTACTCAATAATCCTTAGGGCCAAATTCTTAAAATAACATAAACATACAGAGTACACACAATGTACACAAGATGTACATCTGGAGCACAACTCCAAAATAGATAAGATATATGAGTTACATAAGAATCCCTTAAAAAACTGGAAAACCTTTTCCAAATACCCCAATATATTCATTACCCAAATCATGTGTTCTATATTCACCATAATGAATATATTAAGTTCTACATGTATTCTACTCATTTCATATGTGGTCCCTTTATTAATCCAACCCCTATTACATATACATTTACCAAATACATACACAACTACCCCTATATACACCCCCTTGCTATCATATCATATTCCTCCATCATATGCTCTTCAGTGTGCACAAAAGGAGGCCAATTTGTTTTTTGTTTTGTGGGAATCACTTGTAAGAATAATAATTTCATCTCAAGCATTTAAAGAGAAACAAATGCATAATGGATGATGGAATTTTAACTTTCCCAACCTGTATTCCTAGCCAAAGCTATCCATGTTCATCCAAGGTCTATGATTTACCCTTCACAGTTTTGATTTACTCTTCACAATGTTGATTTTGCTCAATTTCCATAGTTGTTAATGGTTAGCAATGCAGAACACAGCACGAGAAATCAAGAACATGAATGTGAGAACAAGCTAGAATGAGTTCTTAGAAGGTGTGATGGCTCACATTACTCCTAATAGGAGGTGTATAAGACTCTTACACTTTTCCATGATGATTGCGCTCAACCCATGTTTCCATAAATACATGAAAAGACTTCCACAACAAACTCTTACATGCATTTAATGATTGGTTTTATAAGAAAATGGAAAAAGATGTTTTCATTTAAGATACATGGTAGGAAATAGATGATTTGTAAGGCTCACACTCAAAGATAGAATACTTAGTTTCCCACAAGCCCCTTTTTCATCTTCCTCTCTTATGTCATCTTAACCCCTCTCGTGCTCCTAACAACCATCTGAGACAATCATATATATTATACTTCATCATTAATATTTACATATCTTGAGTTTATTGTGGCAAGGCTACCACATAACCCATATAAATATAATTACATCATATATTTATCTATCCACTAATCAAACCTTCAACTTTACACAAGAAATCTACACTAATGTATTTACATCACTTACAGATGGGATCATTTATTGAAATTCACATCACTTGATTGCCATCATTATAACCATGCATTTTTAATTTAAACAATAATTATATCCAATATAATCAAGGATTCAAAGCCATGTTATTACAAATATCATCCAAAACTAGACAAAACTACCAATTATTTCGATATATAACTCATACCATAAATAAAATTATAGCCAAAACGTTAACTTTAATGTTTGAAAAATACCTTTAAAATCATTTATTCAAAATTTACAATATAAACACATTATATTGATTAATTAACTTAAAACCTAATTATTTAATTATTTTAGAACAATGTATCTATTATTAATTAGAAACGATTATATTTGTACTAGAAAAATGTTCCAGCTACATTGTACAACATTGTTGGAAATTTTTGGTAATTTCAAACACAAAAGAGCAGAGAACAATGCTCTATTTTCTCCACGGGATCTTAACACAGGGAAGCTAAATTTTTCTGAGTAGACAGAGTTTTCAACACACATGGAAACACTATGTATTCATTAATAAAACAACATGTTATAAAAGGATCTTCCTCTTAATAGAGGGATTCACCAAGAACTTCCAAAAAAAAATTACTCTATCTCTTTTAGAAATTTTACACTACTGTGTAAAATTTCTTTACATTCACTGTTGTAAAAACATTCTCCTTCACATTTTACATTCAACAAAAAAAATTCCTTTACACTGCTGGGTATCCCATGTGCTCAAAACTGCTGTAAAAATGAAATCCCCCTTTTTTACTTCTTCGCATTGTTGTGCGTTTGTTCCACTTTTTTCAACAAAAAAAACTTTGTGCTGCTTACTTCCCTTATGTTTCATATGCCATAAAAAAAATAAAACAAAAAAAACATATGACATTTACATACCCCATGAATAAAAAACTATTAGAATTAAAACATTACCAACGTTTACCTATATTCTATGAACCAAAATAAATTACATTAATTGTTTCAATGACAAATTTGGCGGTCAACGAAACTTCCACTTCACGTTATGCAATTTATCGTTCTGGCTTGCACACAACCGTTGATCTTGTCCTCATTGATCGAGCCACTGATGGTAATATCAGAAGGCCTCTTCTTACCGACCTTTACCTTCCGGGGAATGAGTGGTTTTGGAACCGTACTGTGGACACGTGTCAACTGGTCAGTGTGATCGGAGCCTCTCCAAGGAATACCACTGTCCGTGAAAAGTGGTGCGGGGGATTTTGCGTGGTTTTTCCTCAGCGGTTTTGCTGCATTAAATGATGCGGCAGTTGAAATTACATTTCAACACTCCCCTTTAATTTCAACTGTTGGGTTATCAGTCATACCCAGACATTTCCTCAAAAATTCAAAACTTTTCTGTCCTAGTGGTTTGGTTAGAATGTCTGCAACCTGCTCTTGAGTCCTGCAGTGTTGTAAAACAATTTCTCCATTGCTTACCAATTCCTTGATGTAGTGAAACCTTGTGTCAATGTGTTTTGTTCTCTTATGAAACACAAAATTCTTGGATAATGCAATAGCTGAGCTAGTGTCACAAAAAATCACAGTTCCTTTTACTTGCTCTTGGCATAAGCTCCTCAACATTCTTCTCATCCAAACTGCTTGACATTCTGCTGTTGTAGTTTCCACATATTCTGCCTCTGCTGTAGACAACGCTACAATAGGTTGTTTCTTAGAAGCCCATGAAATAGCTCCTAAACCCATGTCAAAAACATAACCGGGTGTGCTTTTCCGATCATATACACTTCCAACCCAATCACTATCAGTGTATCCAATTAAATCTGAACATTCTGAAGTAGTATATAAAATTCCAAACCTTTTAGTACCTTTAACATACCTCAGAATCCTTTTTGCTGCCTGCCAATGTGCTTCTTTTGGCCTCTCCATGAATCTAGAAATTAAACTAACAGCATGCATTATGCCTGGCCTAGTTGCAGTCAAATACATGAGGCTGCCAACTATGCTCTTGTACAACCTAGGATCAAAATCCTTGCTGCTGTCCTCTTTGCTAAGTTTTAATCCCATCACTGTGGGAGTGATTGCTGCTTTGTTGTCCTGCATATTAAATCTTTCCAATACTTCATTGACATATTTCGCCTGTGAGATAAAAATCCCATTTTCATTTTGTTCTACTTCTATTCCTAAAAAGTATCTCAGCAAACCCATGTCAGTCATTTCAAATTCTTCTTTCATGACTGCTTTGAAATTATCAATAAGATAATCATCATTACCTGTGAAAATAACATCATCAACATATAACACAACAATTAGTATTTTACCATCTTTTTCTTTGATGTAGAGGGTGGGTTCTCCCTCACACTTTTCAAATCCTTTTTCCAGTAGATAAGAATCTATCCTATTGTACCACGCTCTTGGTGCTTGCTTTAGCCCATAAAGAGCTTTCTTCAATCTGCACACTTTGTGCTCTTGGCCTTTCTTTTCATGGCCTGGAAGTTGTTCAATGTAAACCTCTTCCATTAACACTCCATTTAGGAATGCTGACTTCACGTCCATTTGGTAAACTTTCCACTTGTTTTGTGCTACTATGGACATCACTGCTCTCACGGTTTCCATTCTAGCAACCGGTGCGAAAGTTTTCTCATAGTTTCTCCCATACTGCTGCTTATATCCTTTGACAACAAGTCTTGCCTTGTGTCTTTCTATTTTGCTTTCAGCATTACTCTTTTTCTTGTAGACCCATTTAACTCCAATGACTTCTTTTCCTTTTGGTAATTCAACTAAATCCCATGTTTTGTTTCTTTATATGGCATTGATCTCCTCATCCATAGCTTCTATCCATTTCTTATCCTTAATTGCATCTTAGAAATGAATAGGGTCATCAACATGACAATATAAAGCACACAAAGAATTCATACCTTCATCATAAATGTCACTTAAATTTCTGAATTTCTTACCTCTTTCATTTGGTGTGCAAGTGCTTGAAGAAGCACTTGAATTTCCTCCTTGTGGTGTGCTTGGAGAAGCACTTTCATTTCTCCTCAAGGGTGTCCCTTGCTGCCATTGTGTTGGCGCTTCTGTTTGGGGATGTATTTAAGCCATCTCCTCATCATCTTCATCATAAGACAAACAGTTTTTAACATTCACTGTTTTCTCTATGCTTCCATCCCAAGCTTCCTCCTCAATGAACTGAACATCTCT
>APFE031292985.1:109381-124843 GCA_000404065.3 Pinus taeda
AATGAACTGAACATCTCTACTCACAAAAAACTTCTTGGTGGATGGGTTATACAACCTGTAAGCTTTGGATTCTTCACTGTATCCAATGAAAATACATTTCTCCCCTTTTCTGTCCAACTTATTCCTTAGCTGATCTGGAATGTGTGCATAAGCCACACATCTAAAAACTTTCATGTGGGTGACTCCTTGCTTTCTCCCACTCCATGCTTCTTCCAGCACTCTGTTCATGACTGCTTTTGTAGGGCATCTATTCAAAATATACACTGCACAATGTACAACTTCAGCCCAATAATCATTTGGTAAATGCTTTGCCTTCATGCTTCTCGCCATATCCATGATTGTCCTATTCTTCCTTTCAGCAACACCATTTTGCTGCAGAGTGTACCTAGTGGTAAACTGTTTATGAATTCCATTTTCTCTACAAAAACATAGAAATTCTTTGGAGATACACTCACCTCCTCTTTCATTTCTTAGAACTTTGATATGCAGCCCACTTTGGTTTTTCACAAGTGCTTTGAAATTTCGAAATTTTTCAAACACTTCACTTTTGTTCTTTAGAAAATATACCCAAGTTTTTCTAGTGAAATCATGAATGAATGTTAGTATATAGAGGTTGCCTGCAAGTGATGGAGTTTGCATTGGTCCACATAAATCTGAGTGGACAATTTCTAAGGGTGCTTTTGCCCTTATGCTTTTGCCAGATGGAAAACTTTCTCTGTGTTGTTTTCCCAAGATACAACCTTCACAAAGGCTGTCCGGTTTCTCTATCAATGGTAGTCCTCTTACCATTCCTTTTCTACTCAACAAGTTAAGACCTCCAAAGTTGAGATGTCCAAATCTCAAGTGCCACAACCAATTTTCATCTTTTGGTTCGCTTTGGAAAGCCTCGTGTGTAGTTGTTGCAATTTCTACTCCATCTTTTAAATCAACTTTTATCATGAGAGGGAACATCCTATTCCTTGTCATTTTCACTTCAGCAATACATCGTTTGTTGGGTTTTCTATCCATGATGATGCATACATCATTCTCAAAGAAAACATTGTACCCCTTTTGAACAAGTTGTCCAATACTTAAGAGGTTACATTTCATTCCAAGAACATAATAGACATCTGCTATGGTTTTCTTTTCACCTTTCTTTGTCAAGATATTTACTTCTCATTTTCCCATAACAAAAACTTTACTATCAATCCCAAGTGTGACTTGTGACTTCACACTCTGATCTAACTTAGAAAACAGGGCTATGTTTCCTGTCATATAGTTACTGCAACCGGAGTCTAGAAACCATACATCATCACTCTTTGTTTCAGCCATATTACAAGCTAACAACAAATTATCTTCGCTGATATTTTCTATAGTGAAATTTGCACTATATCTATTAATCATATCATGCTGCTTCTTCCTACATTCATTTGCATAATTCCCATATTTTTTACAATAATAAAATTGGACATTGGATTTTTCATACATTTGTCCTTGAGCATGATGTTGCCCACTTTGTTGATTGCTGCCTTGGCCTTGGTTCTAATTTGGATTGTTGCCTCTTCCTTGAGTATTTGCTGGATTGTTTCTTCCACCTCTGTTTTGGTTTCTGCCTCTTCCTCTCTTGTTTACTCTGCCTTGACCTCTTGCTCTTCCAAAAGACATCTGGGTCTTAAAGGCATGCTCTAGAGATGAGTTTTCATTTCTACTCAATATCTGCTCATGTGTTATCAGTGACGCATGTAGTTCATCAACTAAGAAGTTTGTGAGATCCTTTGTCTCTTCTATGGTGGTGACAATCACATCGAACTTTGAGGGTAGGACCCTCAATAGTTTCTCCACAATCCTCCTTTCTTCAAGAATTTCTCCATGAGACCTTATTTGTGTGACCAGACCAATCACTTGTGTGAAGAATGAGTCAATATTATCTGACTCCTTCATGCATATATTCTAAAAATCTCTCCTTAGCAACTGTAGTTTTGTTGTCTTCACTTTCTCCATGCCTTGAAAGGCTATCTTGAGAGGTTTCCATGCTTCTTTGGATGTCTTGGCTGCTGCTATCCTTGGAAACACACTCTCATGCACTACTTCTTATAAGAAGAGGAGGGCTTTAGAATCCTTCTTCTTATAGCTCTTCAAACGTTATTTCTCTGCCTGAGTTAAATTATTAAACTCATTTTCATCTGCTGGTTCTTCAAAACCATCCTCAACAAATTCCCATAAGTCTTGTGAGGCAAAAAAGGCTCTCATGGTTATTGCCCAATAGTCATATTTTTTCCCATTAAATTGTGGGAGCTGGGTATTACATATACCCATGCTAGTGCTGGTGCTAATGCTGGTGCTGGAGCCAGCCATTCTTGCACTCTTAGCTATGCTTCAAATACTTGACTATGTATTTAAAAATCACTAACTGTTCTCAACAACAACACAAAAAACTAGCTTGAGAAATACCTTGGATTTTTTTGACTGTCTTCACTCTGCTGGAGAAGTTGCTTCAACAATAAATCCTTCCTTCAACCTCTTTGACACCTTCAAAGAGCCTGGACTAGCTCTGATACCACTGTTTGGAATTTCTGATAATTCCAAACAAATAAGTGAACAGAGAACAATGCTCTGTTTTTGCTGGATCTTAACACAGTGGAAACTAAAATTGTTTTCTGAGAACAGAGTTTCAGCAACACATAAAAACTTGTATTCATTAAAAGACTATTGTTACAAAAGATTGGTATTCCTCTATCAGAGGGATTACACAGGAATGCTTCAGTTCCACACACAAAAAAAAATTACTCTCTCTATCCAGAAAAATTTACACTGCTGTGTGTAAAAAATCTTTTCATTCACGCTGCTGCATATTTCATTTCAACAACAAAAAACTTCTCTGCACTGCTGTGCATTACAAAGAGAAAATTACATTTACACTGCTGTGTATTTTTCACATACACGCTACTACATTATTCACTCACCTCTCTACTCCAAAAAAAACCACTAAACATAACAATGCATATTAACTATATCATACTCCCGTGAACAATAAAAAACAATAAAATTAAATCTTACCAACGTTTACCAACCCACAGTAAATTACATTTACTGTTTTACTGACAAAACTAGTAGTCAAAATGAAACTTTTACTTCACGTCAAGTTCATTTTCTGTAGGCTTGTACATCAACCTTGATTTCAATCGGATGGCTGAGATCATCTTGAAGAAAGTGAAATGTGCGATTTGCGATTTGGATCGCATTGCAGGATCTCAATCTGCGTAAGACACAGGGCAGAGCTTTAACATATGGGTGCGATTTGCAATTTGCGATCGGATCGCATCGCAACATCGCAATCGACAGAAATCTCGGGACGTAGCAAAGGGCACCAGGTCATGCATGTGATAAGATCGCATCGCAAAGTTAAAGAAAAACAGTTTGCCATTACTGTTTAATTTTTTTCTTTTGCTGCAGTTTGAAATTATATTTCAACCTCTCCATTCCCCTCTTCCTCCTCATCATTTACAAGAGAGATAAAGAGCCATTTGTATATGTAGATTTCTCGCTGAGAGAGATCGATATTGATCAAGTAAGGTTGCCATAACATTGAAAAGTTCATAAAGATGGGAATTTGCATGTCATCTGCAGTGATTTCTTACGCAGCATTGGGAGGAGGTGGAGGAGCACCTGCGGCCATTTTTATATTGATGGACGACAACTATTCCCAATTTTCTCACCCTGTTAAGGTCCCACAGATCTTGACAGGAAGTCTGGACCATTTTATTTGTAATTCCGATGGCCCTTACATTGGCCAGAAGATGTCGGAGCTTCTTCCATGTGAGGAGATAGAGGTTGGTCAAATCTACTTTCTACTTCCACTAAAGAAGCTACAGTTTGTGGTTTCGGAGTCAGATATGGCTTGTTTTCTTTACAAGGCCCATTCTGCACTGAAATAGATCTGTACCAAATATGGTGTCAGAGATTATATCCAACCCAACTTCTACACAGACCCACAAATTGGAGAGAGATCTGTAGGTGCAGAAGAAGAAAAAATGAAATTGAGATCGGAGCATCTGAATTCATTATCTGGGTGTGGAAGTAATAACATAAACTCTGTGCGATCGCAATTTGGGTCTCCCAGAAAACAATGGAGAGCGAAGCTCAATATGATCGTCGAAGTCGCTTGACTCGTACCAATTTCCAAGAGTTCCCCTCCTTCTAAAGGTTAGTGTACATTCAAGTTAGTACCTTCCCCTGTTTATAACACCAGCTACAATAGCCCGTTGAAAGGGCCAAAGAGCGGGATTCGAACTGCAGTGATGTGATTTGGTCCCCGTTGTATTATATACATAGTTTATATGAAGAACATAGATCCTAACTGATATCTTGATTTGTCCAATATAAATCTGTGGTTAAATTCTTAATTACTCATGGAAAGAGATTTTCACTTTTAATAAAATATATGCAATTTCATTTAAAAAACAAATTTAGGTTTATTTCTTAAAAGTTTTGGAATATTTTGACACACAAAAATGGCAATAGTGGTTAATACTCTGAAGCAAGATACTCAAGATTCTCTTCACAAAAATCTTCAAACACATCATTTTTTCATATAGGCAAAAGAGAGAAGTTTGAGGGTGTTATGTGGGTTTAGTATATGTTATGAGGGTTTTGTTATTAAACCATTATTAATGAAAATTATCAATAAGAGGATCGCTCTAAGTAATGCTTCGGGAGATCAGAAAATTTTAAATTATCTGGGACCGTGTTTTTTTATTTCCTCCTGGATTTCTTTATTACTGGTTGGTGTGTATTTATTACTTTATGGTGGATCTTATTCTCTTCATGTCAGACGATCGGCCTTAGAGGTAATGTTTTATATAATTCGAGACACTTCCATTTGGGAATGACAACATACTTGTCTTGAATATCATCTCGGGCATCGTCTACAACGGTGGAGGAATTGCCCGGACCAACGAAAGTGGCCAGAATCTTGGCAAAAAAATTTCAAAAAATATTGACTTAGCAGTGTTTGAATCCTATTTTTGATGGTGGAAATGGATTCAACACCATCAAAAACCTACAAGGCATCCAAAATCTTGAAGTTTGACAGCGGTAACCTGGATTTACAAAAATCTCTACTGAATTTGATCAAAATATTGCCGGAATTTCCATGATTTTCAAGGCAAAAAAACAGTCCGGTTAAACTACGACATCTTCTCAAAGTGTTATATGAAGCAATATTTTAGTCTAATGGCCAATCACATAAGACATAGGTGGCTGGCACAATACCTTTTGGCATTTATGGTTTACTTTGGAAGGGGTATTTTTTGTTGATCCCAAGGTTGTGGTGGGCATTGGAGGATCCATATTGTCAGTTGGGGTGGATCGATCGATTTACTCCGGGGCCATGTCATTTAACTATCACCTAAGGGAAGATTATGAAGCATGTGGTTGACACGTTGGATGTAGACATTTCAATTCAAGAATCTTTTATCTGCACCACTTTGGATGTTGAGCGGGATTATTCTCTACAGACTCATTCCATAGATGTTATGACTCACCCTTTACCAAAACAACCCACGTTGCTATTTGATTGGAGACCACATGTCCCCACATTGTCTGACGAGGACACTTGTCCTCTACAACTTTCCACTCACCCAGATCGAAGAAGGAACAAAAAAAAGAATGTCAAGGTTGCTTCTGAGATTAAACTCCTGAGTTTTGGCCATGACGTTTTATGGGACCGTGTGGTAAGTTTACAAAGTCGGGCTCTCGTCAGGAGGTGGGTATTTTCCGGTGTGCGGGACATGGACATGACGGATTTGGTTTTTGCACAATGGTGACCTATATTGGGATATAAGCCAAAGGTGAGCAAGTTGATGAATTCAGGGTACAATTTCCTTTTCCTTCACAAGGACGACTCTAGCCACATATTGATCACCACCTAGGTACGAGGGCGTAGTTTTCTACAGCTAAGCAGGTGGTATGTGGGTTTTAACCCCCTCTTGGACACGCCAAGGAATAGTTTGGTTTGGGTCAAACTACTCAGTTTTCCTTTAGAGTTTTGGACCTACCAAGTAATGATGGAGATCGATAATGCAGTCGATTGCTTCATCTATATGGACCTTCGTGTTTTGGGAGCTCGGGACAAATTGGTTGCATGGATTCTGATGGAGCTAAATTACTGAGGAGCCCCAAAAATGGGTAACTATATGGGATCATTCTGCCTCTTATTTCGACTTAATCCACCATTCTCATTATTTTGTTGCATGTTTTTGAATATATTTATGCTAATAGAGTGAATTGAGTTAGTCACTTTGCTATGTAGTCCAATGGGTGTTTTATGCAGATTTTTTGGACAATTTTGGACAAAGACAAGGAATTTGTGAGCAAATGGCAACCAAAACTCGAGGGAAATAGGGAAGAGGACTTGTAGGGGGTGTCTCCTTCATTAATGACCCCTTTCCTCAAATCCTCCATCAGCAACTCGGAGCACAAAGGCTCACATTTATGATTCCAAGGGGCAGCTGAGCAAGTCAAGTAGGATTGTTGTTTATCTTTAGTTCTAGGAAGCCGAGTTCCTTGATTTTAGGAGGATTGTTGGAAGTCCCCATTTGTATAAATAAGAAGGCTTCAAGCCTTAGTAGGTTAGCCAATTACTAGTATATTTTCGCACTTCTGTGCAGCATTGTATTCAACTCATTTTCGAGTTCCTTTTTGAGAACATTTTATGTAATGTAACTGATATTTTTGATAATGAAGACAAAACAGTTTTTGAGCCAGCACTAATCTCTTTCAGAGGGCTGAAGCTCTTGAGTTAGGGCCCAACCCAAGCTGCCCAACACCTCCTTTGTGTATTTATATGTTTTTGCTTCCATTCATGAGTTAATTTATGTTGCATAGATTCATTTTTCTTTGATAGATTAGGTTGCTTTTGATGGTTAGTATAGTTGTTTTGTTTCAGCTGCTCAAGTAGGTTGCTGCAGTGACAGAAAAAGATTCAAAAAGGCCAACACAGGTCTTGATCTCCTTTCTCTATTCCTGGGACTATGATTTGAGGTCAAGGCACTACTGCTGCCACCAAAAACACAATTTTACTCTTCCATGCAACTGCTAGTGTGATAAATTTGATTTGGAAAGGTTGATAGTAGTTTAGATTCAATTTCTTAGATCATTTCCTATTCTTTTCCTATAAATCTCTTGCATGCGTTTCTGTTCATAAGGTATTGTTCAGCATTTTCTATTTGTAGGTCAGAAATTAGGTCAAGCTAGACAAAATTTTGTTTTTAGTTCTTTCTTTGGCCAATTTTGCTAAGTAAATGTGCAGATCTCTTGCAGGACATCTCAACTCACCATCACTCCATAAAATATCTAGCACCAACTCACTTCTCCTAGATTTCCCAACTCATTCACAACATTTTGCCAATCTTCCCTAATTTCTGCGTTTCTTTCCGTAAAGCTTCTTCCTTGTCATTCGAACAAATCTGACCATCCCATTCGTCCCTGATCTTCCTTGACAAGTTCTAGACACCTCAACACCTTCATCTACCTTCATTTCCATTTTTCCATCATTTTTCCACCTTCAAAACTCGAAAAATAGCTTTCGGCCTCCTCTTGTAGATCCTCCTGTAGATCCCCTGCAGCCTCCTGTAAAAGTCCTATGAGTGATGTTTCGAAGTCCGATCGCTATGGAAGTCTTTAGAATGGTACTAGGGGCTTCTTAAGACCTCTCCACGCCTTCTTCACCCTCTACAAAAGCCAACTCCATATTCCTTTGCCACCAAACCTCTGCACAGTCACAACTAGATAAATCACAAGCATCATAATTTGACATAAAAACACTCAAAAGCACAAAAAGATGTTTTCCTCTCATTTCTTTTCAGAAGTAACTTGAATAAATGCAATTTACCTTTTCAGTAGTCAATAGCATTCATTTCATTATTTTCCATCTCTTTTCTTGCAAAAATAGGGTTAGTGGGTAAACTAGGGTTTGCGTTTCATTTCAGTTTTCATTCTCTTTCTGCAATTAGGATAGCCTCTGTAGAGTTAGCTTTCTTCCATCTGTTAGAGTTGGTCCTTATAGCCCTCCGTCAGAGATCAGTTTTCTTTTTGCATATCATTCTTAGGTGTCTCGCTCGTTCCACTTTGTTGCATTTCGCTAGGGGCATGCCATTGATTAACGAGAGGGTCTGGTCGTCTTGTCTTTCCTCATGCTTGTACCTGCAGAGCAAATTAAAATTCCTTAAAAATCACTGAAGATTCAGGTCACATCATTATGATCATAAATGATTATAAGAGAGTCTTTAGTCCTAAGGTCTAGGGTTTCAAGTCTTTGGAGACATGTGATAAAAGCTCGCAGGTCAAGAGGATGGTTTCGAAAGCTTTCTATTTTATATTTTTATTCCCAAAAACATTTGAAGACATTTTTTTAGTTCAAAACTCTGTTTTGAATTGGAAACTGTCAAATTTAATTTTTGTAATATTGATATATTTGTTTCACCATAATAAAATTTCACAGCAAGCCTCTGATGTTTGCCAAAGCCAAATGCCAAAATCTCTGCAAAAAATCAAGACATTTCATCAGTCCAAGTTTCAAAAAGCCAAAAGAAAATCATTGTATTAAATGAGCGAATGTCAAAGTGTCAAACATTATAAGAGTGTGTCATGGAGTAAAATTAAAATCAAATATGATGTGATGAGATATTTCTTCACATAGAAAATATGGTAAACAATTTCATTTGCACCAAATCTCAAGGCAAAAGTTAAGTTTGATTTATCGAAGGTCGAAGATACAATTTTCATATCCCTGGACTGTATTGAAGGTGCGCGCGACCCATACAAGGTGCGCGCTATGCATTGGGGTCGCGCTACGCATATAGCCTCTCATGTCTTTGCAAAAATACAAGGGCGCTATGCGTATGGTGCGCGCTACGCGTTGGGCCAACATGTTGTGCACACAGTCACAGACCCAAAAAATTATTGTTTCTTCATCCAAATTCGTACCAAATCGCCTCCAACTATTTGCAAGTAGGTTTTTACCTTTGCTCAATGAATTTTGGATATCTTCATGGTGTTTTGAATGTGGAGAAACAAGTGTTTAAGATGAAGAAATGAAACCCTATGTTTTTTTTTCCAAATTCACTTCTTAGGGTGTTGAATCAAATGTAAGGGACTGTCTAGGGGTTTTTTCAAACATTGCAATTGACCAATGCCTATGTCATTTTTTTTTTAACGGTGCTCATGCTCACTATTAACCTCAACCCAACGCTCTTTCATGTCCATTACATCTCTATTGTCTTTGTCACAATCATTGCCATTTTTACATCATTGTTCCATGTAAACTCAGTTGACTATCTCATTATGGCTCTTTTATGATGCTTTGGTACATAGGAAACAGGCAACATATTTGGATTTTGAAGCTTACATTGAAACTTTTGATTCCACTAAACCTATATCAACATAAATATTGCCAACATCTTGTTTTTTAAAAGTCGTGTCAGAGACGGATTCAGTTTATGAGCAGGAGTATGATAGTGATTCCACAACTGAGGGTAATGTGCCACGGAGGTCTCACAAAGGTGGAAAAGGTGGTAAGCATCTCAGGGAAGAGCCTACTTCTTTGGCTCAATTGCAGGCTTGCCTGCTTGCAATGGATTGTTTTCAGCATCAGTCATGTTTCCAATACTATGAGATAATCTCACAAACCCAACATCATCTGAACTAGCCCGTCTTTTCGTTCTACATTTACATGATGGTCATGTAAACCTCACCGGAGTAAATTTCATTTTGTCACCAGAGATTATTGCTCAGGCCACTGGGATACCAAATATAGGAGAGAAATGGAATAAACATCAGCAGTTAGAGAAATTCTATTGTGAGCCATACATCAAATCTGGGTATACGAGACACTTGAGCATGGTTTTTCCTTTCAGATTCCTGAGAGATGAGTATGCGCCATTGATGAAACTCATCATTCGGTATTTCAGTTGCGAGGGAAGATTCTCACGTCTCTATGCGTACCATGTCCGTTTGTTGATGCATTTCACAACGATACGTATGATGAAAATTTCGTACTTCATGTATCGGAATATAGAGAGGATGATGATTTTTGTACAGAAGAAGACCCCAGCACAACAACATAGAAGTATATATCATTACGCATTGATCAAGATCGTAGTGCTACATCAGTTGACACAGCAGGGCATTACTTGGGAGGATTTTTCTCCCGTGACTTCTTCACAGTGCCATAGCTGCTTCCTAAAGTAATATATGATGAGGGAGAGCCTTCACACCAGCCTGACATTCTTGAGATCAAGCATATAAGTGCTCCATTGTATGTGACATACCAGTGAGGCATAGGGCCTTATTTGTAGCTACACGACGAGTACTATGTCCACCCAGGGTGGAAGGGGTCTCGTTGACTCCATCAGCGGAGCGAGTATTATCTCCACATGATGTGGAAGGGGTCTCGCCTTCTTCTTCAGCACAGGTACAGATCTAGGACAAAGGCAAGAGGCCTATGCATGATGAGGGCCCTTCAGGAGGCCGGACACTGATTTTACGATCATTGATGTTGATGCGAGCTCTCCCAGCTTGGAGCTGAAAGAAATCATCTAGGAGCAAAAGGCTGAGAATGACTCGTTGAGGAAAAAGTTGCAGATGGCTAAGTGGGTGATAAAATACCTAGAGCAGCGCCACAAACAGCTAGAGGATGAGCATACACTTTATGAGTTGCGACAAATCCGTGAGGATCGAGAATTGGCCCGAGAGAGACCTGGTGATATGACACCAGCTGATCGAGAGTCTATGCTCATACATGTTAACACTCATCTGGAGAAATTGTTGGCAAAGGCCAATAAAGAGAAAGACATGCTTCGTCAGATGAAAGTTCATTATTGGGCTCGCATGCACGTTTGCAAGGCAAAAATGAAGATTTTGAAGAGGAGGTTGAGCAAAGCACTAAAATGGCGGAAAAGGCCCGATTCACTCCAGATTTTGGCTAAGGCTTCATTGGCTAGGCATAATACATGATGGAGGATCTTCGATCAGAATTTGAGCAAATTCGGAGAATTTTTTGTCATTTTGAAAAATTTTGGTCTAAAAACAGGTTTTTCAGCTATATGGGTAGCGCGTCAACACACTCGCTTTTGATTGGGATACTTGTTGAAGGAAAATTTTATATTTTTGGGTTTTTCATGGTAATTTATGCATGCTCAAGTATTTCCGAAGCATTTCATCAAGTTCTGGATGATCAAAAGGCCCAAAAACACCATGCAAATCACCTTGCTACCACCTTTTGCACCAGCAGGAAGTACTTTCGGGAGAAGGAAATTTTGAAGGGGCAAATGAGCTCAAAATTTGGAAATTCCACTTGGGTTGCATAGCCCACATCTAGGGCTTTCCAACGAGCTATCATGAGCTCAATTTGGATGCCGGGAAGTGCCTCCAAATCAGGCTGAAAGGCGCACTACGCGTATGACTCAAGGGCGCTACGCACATGGATTTTTGGTCAATTTTTCACCTTCCAGATCAGAAATTCGGCCAGTTGAACCAGTTTTGCTTGTGGATGAAATTTTTGAGTTATCTTGACGTAAATTTATGGTTGGCATGTAACTTGGACTCATTTTTACCTATTCTAGAAGATTCAATCCTAAAAAAGTAAAAATCAAGTGTAAGAATCAGTTTCCCTTCTTTTAGAGGCAAGTTGTTTAGATGCCTATATTCTAGATCCTTGTTTAGAATTAGTTGGAACTGCTCTTAGAAGGAGGAATTCGACCCCTAGAGGCATGGGAAGGGGTTAGGATGGTCTATAAGATGTATTTTCTCAGTGATTTTCAAAGGTTGGAGAGGTTGGACTCTTAGGAAAGATTTTGGGACACTATTGTACATATTTTTCATATTTTGGCTAAGGAAAGATCAGAGGTTTTGCAGCACCTGTTGGGATTATTGTGGCTTTCAGTTCTTGATGGTGTTTTCTCTCAGTTTATTGTAAGTTCTTTCATGTTTAATGTATGCCATTCCCTTCTTATGCTTCTGAAACTAAATGAATGAGTAAATGAGGTTGAATCCATTCATTTCAATGCTCTGCCTTTGAATTTGTTTAGTTTTACATGTTTTCGCCTGTTTGGAGAGGATCCATGTTCTCCCTTGCTCTCTTCAGCTCATTTTTGTTCTGATCCATCCATACACTTAAATCAAAAAGCATTAAGACTACTGCCTACCTCGCCCCAACTCAAATTTTGCAAAGATCAGGCCTTATCCCCGGACCCAAAATTGTTTTCTCCCATTTCTCCAACAAAACCCAAAAATCAAAATCAAACTTTTCATATCTATTTACTAGCCTAAAATCAGTTCCCATTCTAGAGTCATATCGCACCCTATTGCTCATTTTATTAAGATTGATTGGAGAGAGCCCTCTCCTGTCCTCGTAGGGCTAGCTACGAGGCTAAGCGTGGTTTGATGTAGCCTTGTGTTTTACCTTATTTCAGCCTAAGGTAGATTTGAGCACTAACACCATCACAGTTAAAAGCTTATTCTAAGAACTCATAGAAGTTGGCTTAAGCTCCTAGCAAACTTGCGCCAGCTGATCAAGTGACAACCTGCAGTAAGAGCTAGTACTTGTGCATACAGCACCGTCGCTTCCAAGTTTGTTACGAACTACCAGGTTGATAAAAGTAAAGGAAGAAGCCCCAAGAGTTGCAACATTATTGCTGCAATACTGGAGCCCACCATCTTTTTGGTGCCGTTGCTGGGGAAGTGTCAAAGTATTTTGTGATTACTGTTTTTCTTCTATTTTCGACTACAACATTATGCTAAGTAGTTTATTTCAGCAAGAGTGGAGTAGTTGTTTCATTTCAATTCTGCAAAAGTAGATTAGGCATTTCCTGCCTTCATTTCCATTTTGCAATTTCATTTCAGCAAGTGTAGATTAGGCATTTCCTGCTTTCATTTCCATTCTGCAATTTCATTTTAGCAAGCGTAGATTAGTCATTTCCTGTTTTCATTACAATTCTGTAATTTCCATTTCAGCAAGAGTAGATTAGTCATTCCCTGCTTTTATTTCAATTCTACAATTTCCATTTTAGCAAAAGTATATTAGTCATTTCCTGCTTTCATTTCAATTCTATAATTTCATTTCAGCAAGATTCATTTTAGATTAGTTGCAGTTGTTGTTCAATCCATTTCATTTTTTCAGATACAAGCAAAAAAAAAAAACAAAAATCACCCAAAAAGAGATTTCCTTTCATGCCTCGTAAGAATAGAGACAATTCAAGAAAATTCCTATCCAACACCCCCACCACATCACTAAGTCATCCGTAAGGCTTCTTTGGTGGCAGTGATCCAGAAGAACCTATAGGTGAACCTCCAGAGATATATAAAGATCCTATAACAGAAGAAGAGCAAGAAACCATTCCTCCTGAGACTATGGTTGAAAACATGAATGCTAGAGGAAATGGGGAAATAATAGAGGGTGCCTTTCCTATCCAAGAGACCAACGGGGACACAAAAATGAAAAACATAAGCCCTTTAGCCTTACCTCATTTCCATGGATTGACTACTGAAGATCCTGATACCTTCTTGTTTGAATTTGCTATTCTTTGTCGAACCTATGACTATGCAGAAGACGAGCAGAAGTTGAAACTATTTCCTTCTACCCTTAAGGATGTAACATTGCGCTGGTTCATGGGGTTACCTGGAAATAATATCACAACTTGGGCTCATATGTAGCAAGCCTTTAACAACAAATACCGGGACTGTTATGAACCATCTCAATAAAAGATAGAAAAGATAGATCAATGCCTTAGAATTCAGCCTCTTCGAGGGGGCAACCTCCTTTGCATTACATAAATGAACAATTCTAGGATGATAAAAATGACAAAACCTCCTTTCTATATATAGGAGTCTAAGGAGTCACAATATAACCCACCGACCTAACGATAATAATATAAAGCCACAAAAATAACAATAGAGGGATTCTATGGGGCACAATAATAACAATATGGGGGCAATAGGGGCACAACGATATTAATAAGGGGTACAACTACAATAGTAATGGGGTAATCACTAGTATTATAGGGACCCAACATGCCCCTCTCCTTCAAAAAAGTGTTGTCCTCAACGCTTGAGTAGTTCTGGATACTTCTGCATAAAATTCTCATCCTCCATGTGGAATCTTCAGCGGATAAGTTCTTCCACTTGATAAGATACTCTAAAATTGAACGATTTCGTAGCTGTCGAGTTCTTGTTTGTCGTACTTACTTCTGGTTCCATATAATTTTTCCTTGCTCAGTCAATTCTGGCAAATTTTTGAACTTTTTTTTATGGGAGCTTATAATCGCTCTTAACCTTCTTAAACATAAACATGGAAAACTGGTCAATCAAGAAGCTTGCGGAAGCTCTAATTTGTATGCCATATCCAATTGTTGCAACACTGTATTCGAACATAATACTTTGTGATGAATTATTATCCTTGCTTAGCTGCTTTGAGGACATTTGCTTTAATAGGTTGTAGCCCTTAAGAATAGCCATCCACTCTACATCAAAACTTCTTTCGCTGCGATGTTGATCTGCCTGTTGTTTCATTCTATTTTGTGCCAACACAAGGTTATCCTTAAGAGTTGGAGGACTTGTTGTTGATGTTCGATGTGATGTTCCACTGCCTGAACCTTAGAATTTTCTCTTAAATATGATGTGATGGATGGTGGTTGATACCCATAAAGTGCCATGAATGGGGTCATTTTTGTTGTTGTATGGAAGGAAGTGTTATACCACCATTCAGCCAGAGGCAACCATTTGACCCATTGTGTCTGTTTATCAGATACAAAACAACGAAGATATCCTTCCAAACATTTGTTTACTATCTCAGTTTGCCCATCAGATTGAGGATGATAAGATGAGCTATGAGCTAACTGAGTACCAAGACAAGAAAATAATTCTGTCCAAAAATTTCCAGTGAAAATCGGATCTATGTCACTTACAATAATCTTTGGGTTTCCATGTAGCTTTTGAATTTTCCATAAATGCAGTAGAAACTGTACTAGATTTAAATGAATGTGATAATGCACAAAAGTGTGCATACTTGGTAAGTCTTTCAACTACCACCATGATGACACTCTTGCCCTCAGACTTGGGTAAACCTGGGATAAAATCCATTGAAACCTCCTCCCAACGTTGGCTTGAATGGATAAAGGTTGTAATAGACCCGGTGTCTTAATTGTTTCAACTTTATTTTGTTGGCAAACAAAACATTCCGCCACAAACTTTTGAATATCTGATTTAAGGCCATCCCAAAAAAAATCCTTCTTAACCCTGTGGTAAGTTTTTAAAAATCCTGAGTGCCCTCCTAAGGGAGAAGTGTGCAATTCCATAAGAATCTTTTGTTTAGCTGGGAATTCTTACAGAGGTATAAGCGATCTTTGTACCATAACGAATCATTTTTCCAGCTAAATGTATCAGACGTACTGGAATCTTGTTGTAACTTTCGAATAAGTGCCCACACTT
>APFE031292988.1:7034-32188 GCA_000404065.3 Pinus taeda
AAGTTTCTAATTGAAAAGAAGATAGAGACGAATTGCAGCAGGTGGTTTTCACCCACATTGGGTTTCCACCTTATATCTTGTGTTCTTGTGTGTGACTGTTTCTCTGCTCTGTTTTACTATCTGTGGTTACTGTTATTTGATTATGCATCACAAATTAACAATCATCATCAGAAAAGATTAAGTAAAGTAAAAGTTGACTTTGTATACGCGGGTTTCCTTCTGCATAATAGTGTATATATGCAGGTTAACTAAACAGAAGTAGCGTATATCAGTTGTTTTGAAAAAAGAATAATTACCTTGATAATATTGATTCACCCCCCCTCTCAGTATTATTTCCAACATTCCAATCATATGGAGGGTTTGTTTGTGCCTCCTGCTCAACGAGCTTATACAAAGTCATCATATGATGCCACATAGTCACATTGAGTCGTGATTTTGTTCAAGGAAAGTTAGCTTGAGTCGGCCTCTTTGCGGTGTCTCTTGACTTAGTTTTCAATCGACCATCCCTGGTTGTCAGTACTATGTCTATCATCACATCAATTATATTGGTCCTTTACTCGTGTCGGTTTGAGAAGGTCTCCATTGACTTCTTGCTGGCGGGTCTTGTCCTTATGTGACGACGACATGTTGCTCTGAGGACAGGCCTAGAGCTGCACCCTGGCCCTATTGTCATTATTGATAGGTCACCTTGTGCTCAGCATCAATCAGTATCATGGGTCTTTCACTGAGTGGTTTCCCTTGGGTTCGACATTAGCTTACATTATCACACATTGGGATTCGTGCAGTGCCTTGGTTTCCATTTGACCCTATTGGTGGATACCTCGCCTCTGTATCAGCTTTCGTTATTGGTTGGTTCAAAGGGTTTCTGTCGTGCACTAGCCACATCTTGTGTACGCTGGAAACGTACTTCAGTTGGGTCACTTCATCTTTTTCATCCGATTCCTTCCACATTATTGGCCTATGAGTTACACTCACACTAGATTGATGGAGGATGCCCTAATGCCTTCCTTCTAGTGGATCTTTCCCTATCGACTTCGACTTATGCCTCTGGGGCAAAGATCTAGAGTCCCTTTGGGAGTACCTTGGGGTTTGCAGTCATTAGTGGCAGATCCTTCACTATCGACAGTAGGAAACCATCATTGTCTCCTGATCGATAGATTATTCCAGGTGTTCAACTCCAGCTCATCTATTGACACTTGTTAGATTGTACTGGGTACCTTGATGCTCATTATCATTATCGGTGAGTAGTCTTGCGTTTGTTAATGGTATACATCAATGACCGGTAATCAAATGATTTCTCACATGGTCGACTTCAGATCATTTATTCCCATGTTGTAGAAATGTACCACGGTGGTCGGTGAAGACCTCAGGTTGTATCAACATTCATTGGTTCACTTGACAGTTGCTCTTGTTGCTGCTAGTTGATACCACTCCACCTTCTATGTTGCAGTCATTCATGGCAACATTTTATATGCTGGCACCTGAGTTTGCAATGTAGTACCATCTTATTCCATCATGTTCATTTGGTATTTTTTTGGGATCAGTCTTTGATATCAGTGATCCGCTTCATCCTTCAGCATCATTGACATTCTTATATGTGACATTCAGACATGTACTTGTTCGATCTTGATCAGATGATCCATTATGTATTTTCCAGTCATTTATACTTGTATACTTGGTGGATCCGCTTGTACTTGATATGCGGACATGCTATACTTTCTCTGAGCATGGGTATGCCCGCCTCAGACAGTGTTTCTTTATGATCTCCTTTTGTGGCTTGGCGGGTTGAATTCTCGTGCAGTCTTTCTCAGTTTTTGACAAATTTCCTTTCCATGAACTTGCTTAATACATTTCAGCCATCATGTACCCCTTCTGACCTCATCTATTAGGGGGCATCTATTATAGCTCCAAATCTCACTCTTGTGGTTTGTGATGCTGCACTCATGGCCTAGGGCAACCCCTCCTTCCAGACCTAGTCCCAAATTTAAAAAACAATGTTTTATTCCCTATACGTGACATTGACCTGAGCTAAACACATGTATACATGGGTTTGTGTATACCCAACCCGCATATATGTTTAAAAACACTTTTAAAAAAATAAATCTCCTTAATTTTGGGCGGAGATCATATGTTTTACCTGTTGATTAGCTGCTAGTGCCCGTGGCCCAACTGTTCCCAACGAATTCCCAACTAAAAAACTACTTTGGGATAAGTATAAAAAGGCTTCTATGGGAAGGCCAAAGGGAGGAGAGAAGAGAGAGAAAGATTACTATACTGAGATTTCCCTGACTAGGTCTGAAGATCCTTGTGCCTCCTGTACTTCCCCCATTCTATAGGAAACCCTTGTTTCCTTGTGTGTGTTGATGTTTTCATACTACTTGAGATATCATGGAGTAAGTCATGGAAGGAGTTTGTTAAGGGCTTGAGGCTAGACGAATTCGGGAGACGGTTCGGCTTGGAGCCTGCGAAAGGATGAATTAGGTGAAATTATTCCTTTTTGTACTTTATTTGTCTATAATAAAAGAAACACATCTTTGTTCCTGATATAGATCTTCTTCATGTTTATGATATTCATGTTATGATTCATATGTGAACGGTTGTTTAATTGCATAACTAACTACCTTTCATTATAATATGAAGATGGTTTCTTTATGATGTTTAGTCCATAGACTACTGTGCTTTCTTGAATTGATTGTGTTGCAGGTCAAAGGAGCAAAAGGAACTCCTAGAAGGGTTTGGACCCTGGGAGGCTCTTCTCAAACGTAGGACCTCAGGTATGCCCCCTATCGTAGAGTTTGCTTATAGTAGCATTATGGTTGTATGGAATGTGTGTTTCTTTATATAGATAACTTCCAATCTGCTAGGGTATTCACCCAAGACCCTAGGGGAGTTTATCCCACAACATTAAGTTCAGTACCTTGAAGGTTTGAACTATAAAATGAGATTGGTGCTTCCAAGTTTTGATCGTTAACTTGCATCAGCACTGCTGCGTAAGATGAATTGGATGTAAGAGTATATAACATGAAATTATTTGAAAAATTAGGAGTGCTTAAAGCAAGGCCATTTATGATTGATTGTTTGATGGAATCAAATGCCTCTCTTTCTAAAGGCCTCCATTTAAGCAGTGATTTTTTCTTGATCATGGTTTGTAATGGTAAAACAATATGGGGGAAATCTGGAACAAATCTTTTTACAAAGTTAATTTGACCTAAAAATGATTGCATGCATTTTTTATTATGAGGGAATGGAATATCAGAAATCTCTTTGATTCTATCTGGATAAATATAAATACCATCCTTTGAAACAATGAAGCCCAAAAGCTTACCTTGATCAGGAGCAAAAAAGGACTTCTTTGGATTGAGTGAGATACCATACCTTTTGCAACGTTCAAAGATTTGTTTTAGATCATGCAAATGATTTGATCTTTTCTTAGAGAACACAGTAATATCATCTAAATAGACAACTACTGATTTATTGATCAGTCCTTTGAATGCTATGTCCATCGCTCTTTGAAATGTAGCTCCAGCATTGATTAATCCAAAAGGCATTTTTTGATAGGCATAAGTTCCCCACTTGGTCCTAAAGGTAGTCTTAAGTCTATCATAAGGGTCGACCAAAATTTGGTTATACCCTAAAAAACCATCTAAGAAGGACATTAGTTCAGAACCTGCTATTGAATGGAGTGTTTGCTCCGTGGTTGGTAAAGGGAAGTTATCCTTTTGACTTTCTTTATTAAGATTTCTGAAATCAATACAAATTCTGATGTCACCATTTTTCTTCCTTACTAGCACCCTATTGAACACCCAGTTTGAATGTCTAATAGGAAAAATTATCTTAGCTTTCAAGAGTTTGTTTAATTTAGCTTTTATTTGACTCTCTAAGTTAGGATGAATATTCCTTAATTTCTGCTATTTGTTCAGAAAGAATTGGAATGATATGCTATATGATAGATGTATCGTACGTTTTCAATTCATCATATTTCCAAGCAAAGACATTTTTATATTTACGCAATAATCTAATGAATGCAATTCTTTATTCTAAAGAAAGTCCTAATCCAAAATTGATGTTTTGTGGATTGTCTTCAGTACCTAGGTTTATCAATTCAAATATCAAAATAGAACTTTAGAGCTTTGAATTAGTAACATGTTTAAACCTGTCTTTGATGTCATAAAGATTTTCAAGCTTGACCACTGGTTTAGGTATTGAGTTTTCTTCTTGCTTTTCCTTCATTTGAAGTTCATGGTCACTTTCATCAATAATTTGATCATCATAGGAGTTGTCAGAAGTTAAGAAATTTAAAATGTCTTCATCGTGATTGAACACTCACCAGTTAGTGACATTATCAGGAACTGATGGTCTAAAAATTAACTCTACTGAGAATCTATCAGGGCTGTAATCTTCATATGGAAGGAGTTTGGAAGCAAGATTAGCTAGTAAATCTGCTACTACATTCTGGGACCTAGGGATGGGAGAAATGTTGAATGTTAAAAATTGAGATATAAGGTCTTGTACCAAGGACTAATAGTGTTTAAGGTGACTAGAAAGGCAATGAATAGTATTTCTGACTTGTTTTATAACAATTTCCGAATCACCGAACACTTTCAAATATTGAACTTTAAGACCAATTGCTTTGTAAATTCCTTGAATTAAGGCTTCATATTTAGCTATATTGTTTGTGCATTCAAATTCCAACCTGCATGATAACATTGTCTTTTGTCCCTCAGGACTAACTAAAATACATCTTGCTCCTGAACCTTCACTAGATTTAGACCCATCAAAATATAATGACCAGATCAAATATTTATCTATAGTTTTATTTACAGTTTCCTCAACAATTTTAACACACCTTGATGTATCTATTTGAGAAAAAATTCCGATTTGAGATGTGAAATTACTAACTGAGAAGGGTGACGGTTGAGCAGTAAAATAGCCAAAGAATGATTCAGATGAGTAATTCCCCACAATGTTGTTATTGAATGCTATTGGTTGATTTTCTTGTTCAAACTCAGTAACAATATGGGTCATGTGTTTCTCCCAATCAATCTTGATCTGATTTGGCTTTCCTTTATAAGGCAGCCACATATGAGACCAATCGGTGGAAATATAACCATGAAGTTTCTCAGACCAGTCTCTACTCAAAATCAAACCATATAATTCAGGTATATCAGCGATTAAAATATCAATTCTCTAAACCACTCTTGGATCAGTTGATAACCTAATACTAACTGAGTTGATTTCTCCTAAAACCTAGAGCTTAGTTCTATCCAACTGGACAATATGAATTGCAGACTTTTGGGGTTCAATGTTTAGTTTGGAACAAACTGAAGCTGGCATTATATTGGAGGAAGCCCCTGAGTCAATCAAACAATTGTGTAGATTTATATTATAGATCTCGTAGGTTAAGAGGACATGAGGAGTATGGGAATTCGATCTATCTCTGATTAAAATAACATCAATAGCCTCTACTCTACCAGGAGGTGGTTTACCTGTTTCATTAGGAGCTTTGGACAATACAACATTTGGAAAAGGAGAAGAAGGTACAACATCTAACTCCTTAAGCAACAATTTTTGTTGGTGTTTGAGTTTACTAAGCTCAAACATAGTGATATTTGCCTTTGTTTTCTTCATGTCTTCAATAATATTACAGTCTATAGAATCTATAACTACTAATGCTTTAGATGTTGGAGGTGGATTTGAAGCTGATGGTTGATTTTGAGAAGATATCGTTGTAGATTTCTTTGTGGGAACTTTTTCTTTAGTAGTAGTACTTGTATTCCTTTTCTTCTGAGTTATTTGAAAACGTTCATGAGTACCCTTACTCCTGGTAGTTACTGGGAAAGCTTCCTGTTCATTTTCTATATCAGAATTAGGCAAAATAAAGTCCCACATCCCATGACATTCTACAGTTTCCTCTTCTTCAGGTTCTTCAGATGAAAAGACTATTTCTTCTTCTTCTTTCTCTTAGGGATCTGAGTCTGCATTGGATATAGCATTTGGTGGTTTTGATTCAGGTTTCTTAAAGTTTCTAAACGGACTTTTTGTTGATGTTTCAGCTACTTGTTTCTTAATTTCTACCATTTCGTTTGACATAGTCTTCAGAAATTTTTGGAAACCCTCCATATCATATGGATCTTTAGCCATTTTCTTCTTTGAATCATCTTTGAAAGAGACTTTTTTGGATTTTCTGTCTTCAAGAGTAGCCTTCTTTTCTAAAGAAATAATGTGTTTCTCTACAACAAGTGCCTCTTTCATATTTTCTGCTAGAGTTGGTTTTGCAACTCTATCTATAAAGATAGCTATATTTGAAGGTAAAGCTGTTATATACCATTCACTTCTGATTTTCTTACTTGGTTTAGAGGTAGTTAGAATCTTATTCAAGAGTTTATTAAACCATGAATTGAAATCTTGTATAGGTTCTTTAGATTCTATCCTAAGATTTGAAAGATCATTGATTAACGTTGCTAGAGATCTGTCATCACCATATTTAGTCAATAACTGTTCTTGAAAAATGTTCCAACTTGTAATGGATCCTGATGGCAAGGAAAAATAACAAGATGTAGCTGATCCTTGTAAGGTATAAGGGAAAAGCCTAACAACAACATCTTCCTCTGTAACTCCTTTTAAATTGATTGCCAACATGAAGTTGTTAATATGCTCATCGGCTTGTATGCCTGCATTTGGATTAAATTTCGGCAACAATTTTTCAGGATGTGCTGGCAATGGGTGTAATGGTGCAGGCATCATGACTGCACCAGGATTATTCCATGGATTCGATGCCATTTTTGAACTATTACCTGATGACAATGACGATAAAGTTCCAGATGATTGGGAAGGAGCAGATATTGAAGTTTGAGGAGATTGAGAAGCAGATGTTGAAGTTCCAGTTCCCTGTTGAACAACAATCTGTAATGGAGGAGTGGATGGTTATCTTTGCACTAGAGAAGATGAAATGGAGGATGATGATGAGATAGTCTCACTATCAGATCCTTTAGTTGTTTTTCTTGCCCTTTTTATTTTAGGTAAAGGCAACTTAGTAGGTTCAATACTAAGCTTTCCGCTCTGAAGTCTGGTGAGGGGGTGAGGTGGAGTGAATTGCGAAGTCACACTGCCTTGAGATACCTCATATTTATGTGGTGATATTAAGAATCCCTAAAGGTTATGGATGAGAGACTAAACTTCAGGAGACCCTGGAGTTAATTGTTCTGGGATATGTTGGGGTTGAGCAGTGGTAGTTGTCTCCTCTTCTTCTCATTTGAAGACTGGAGTTCCAGTATGCAAAGGAGAAGTCAGAGGTGAGGTGGAGGGAGATTTAATCTTTGAATGGGTTGTAGGTTTGGGTTTGCTCACCATTCATAGTTCATGCCCTCCTTCTAGCACCAAAAATGTTGATGCCTCGAAAATCGTTGCATCAACATCGGGGAAAACCACCCGATCCGGACCTTAAAGGCAACTCCTTTTCCATTTGGTGTGGTGGCTCCAACTAGGTATAATGGGACCAGTTTCCCAATGATTGGTAAATGGGATGGATAAATGGTTGATTTCTATTATCTAATGATACTGATTGGTGATTTATTCTAAAAAGCAAAATTATAAACAACTAATCTATCCTGGGAAATTTCCACTTTAGTGAAACTTCTGATAATCTTTATCTACAAACAAGCATATCGATGACTCCATTGATAAATAAAGACATTCATTCATATGATATTACTTTTTCAAGTAGTTCAACAAAGTAATGATTAAAACATTATTACACTATTCTTCATATATCATTGACATAAATATGATTGAAAGCATAACATTCCTTTTACATTCAATAGTGATAAGTATAAGGACTGCTGTTAAAACACATACATATATCAAATGATAGCAAGATTGAATAAACATTGATTCATATAAAATAATGGAGCAAAGACATAGATAATAATACCATATGTAATTTGAATCCCTTCTACTATCAATTGCATTCAGATTCCGTCTTCTAACTTAGAAATACTCTCACAAAAAAGCAATAGTGCATATCTCATCAAAGTATTCTTCATTAAAATTCAGAATATAGGCCCAGTCTCCATAAAAAATATATATTGGAAGCACAATAGTGTGACTCCCAATCCAAGTTTTTATACAAAAATTGAGGACCCTTTTTAAAGACATGAAAGGGTCTATAAATACTATCTAGGCTAACTAATTATGAAATAAAAATGCTATGAGGTGGTATAACCAAATCATGAAAATATCCTTGAAATAGGCATGCTTGTAGTCGATAGAAAGATTCACTGTTTCGCCCTATCATTATTTGGCTTGAGCTGGCATATAGCAAGCATTGGTTGCAATTCTGGGGGGTGACTAAGATGTGAATGTAGTTGGGCTGAATACGTAGCATCATGAATTTCGGGAATCATGTTATCGGTTGCATCGGTTGAACATTTTAGTGCTGCCTTTTGACTGTATGGTTTAACTAGGAAGAACCAAAAGGTGTCCCAAGTTAAACTTTGGATGCTTGTGATTAATCTCTCCTTCTTTTCTAAATCCTATTTGCATGACTTCTCTAATGCTTTAGATGATGGCAATTTACCTGGAGTGCACTCCGAAATCAAATTCGACAGATAAAGAGTATCATTTTCAATCAAATTACCAGTTGTTGATCTACATCTTGAAGTTGCCCTTTCTTCTTTCATCAATTGTGATTGCCATTCTAGGAAAAGAATTTCCTTGTGTGATTCTAGAATTCGAGATAGATTTGCAGCTTGCCCTTCATTAGTTTCTTTCCAAGCAAGAAAGTTTGTTAATGTATCATCAACATGTTCTAAACTCTGCCTTGCGTCAACTGATTTGTCAATCAGTGATGAAGAAATCTCACAGAGGGGTTGAACAATAGAAATATTATGACATAGCAAATTTAATTGTTTAATCAATGCCTTATTGATCTGGAGAGCTTCGGATCTGAACTCTGCTAGTTTAGAAAAAAAATTGAACTTTTCTATTTGTTGAGTTAGTTGAGCGATTTGCTCATCTTTAGTTTTTCTCAATTGTTCATTCATTGACTTCAGCTTGGCCTATGCTAAAGATAATTCCTTTTGTTTTTGCACTGCACTTTGGTCTATCCTCTGCTTCTCTTTGAGTAGTTGCTCATTTAGTTGGTTATTTGATTATTTTTGCATTGCTAATTGTTGTTCTAATTGCTCTATTCTCTGTTCCTTTTTGGATACCTGTGCTTCTAGTGAGGCAATTATATGATCTTTTTCTTTGATTAAATTGCTAACCTCTGATGCTTTATCCATAGTAGCTGTCAAATATGCCCCGGCATATTGTGAGAGTTTTGTAAGGTCTTCGGAAGGATTAATTTCTTCTCTCCACACCACATTAGCCATTTCTGTTTGTACAGGTAAAAGAGAAGATTGATCGAACTTTCTCTTTTCCCTTTGTCTTTTTACCACAACCTTATGCTTGGGGCTGTAGAAGAAATCTAAAGGTGGTATTTCTTCTACATGTAGGATGATCTCATCAGATGGATTTTCTATAATTATCTCCATATCTTTCTGAGTGATGGGTGGGCTGCTAGTTCCTTTTGTTGGAACCGTATTGGTTGTTGTTTTGTGACTATTTTTCACTTCAGGCATGCTGAATACCTTTAGGGTTTTAGTATTGCTTATAATTGAATCGAACTTTTGCCTTTCTTTAAGAATCTTGGGATCGATCTGAGTATCTGCATCCATGAGTTGACTATCTTTTCCTTGTTCATGTTGTTATTCCTATTTGGAGATCTTTTCCACATCATAAGTCTTATCAACAACTATTTGTTCAGTCTGACTAGATGACTGGACTGTAGGAGCTGTGACTAGGATGTCTAGAGGTAGAGTTTACGACCTCTGTTCACTAAGGCTATTAAACACTTCTAATCTTTCATCTTGATATTTGATTCTAGCTAATGATTTAACTTGAAATAAAGATTCGGCTAAGGAAAATAGATCATCAAATTCATCCTTTTCATGATCAAACTTTGAAAGTTTGGCTTGTTCAAGAACATTATAGGCAACTTTTCTTGGATCATATTGTCTATTGGGAATTGTTGCAAGATTCAGCATTTGTATTTTTTCTGCCTCCTTTTCTACATGTTTATAATCATGAAGAGTGAAAACACCACATCTTAAAGGGAATGTAGGCCATGCTTGTTTCTTGGAATTTCTAAGGGTTTTGGATGTCCCTTATGTTGTTATCTGATAGGCCAATTCCCGAGTTAATAGTTTATCGAGCACATACAGGGGAAGGACATGGGGTTTTGTAAGGCTACCAGAAAGCCTTATATAAGTGAATTTTTCTTCCCCAAACCAACTTCAGACTACTATCAATTATGTTTCTACTTGTGGGGATACCCTGGGAGCAGGCTTATCTAAAATGGAGTAATAAATAGGTACAATAAAACTGTTGCAGATTTTATACAAATGATTTTTGTAATTAGCCCTCCATAATTGATCATGATAAATATGGATTGGTTTAGGGTCTGTGGGGGTCCATCTCCACCTGAGCAATGGAAATTCAGAATTGAAACAAATAGTGTCCATAATGAATGCACTGTAATAGAATGGGGGAATAGTCCTAGTAGTTTGATATGCATTTTCTCTATACTCTAGGATTGCTATGGCTAGTTTGTCAGAAAAAATATTGGCCCAATCCATTACATAGCCATTGATTTCAGCCTCCATTAGAGGGACAATTTCTATTGTTAATCATGGAAATTGATGTTGACTTCACCATGAAGATTCTTAATCTGTAAACAATACCATGACGTCAATACCAGATACCCAAAAATACCACAACTCACATGGGTTGGTGCTAAGCCCGAGCCCTCGGCTCTCGATCCTATGGTCTCGTGGGCGTGGGGTGACTGGGGGCTAGGGCTTAGCCCTGGCCCTATCCCCCAACAACTAAACACATAAACTTTATATTTATGTTCACCACTATACATAATAAGAAACACCTTGCACCCTAGTGGTAAGTTGTTGTGATGGTAACTTGGAGGTCATGAGTTTGATTCATGTGAAACACCTTTCACCCTAGTGGTAAGGTATTGTGATGGTAACTTGGAGGTCACGAGTTCGATTCATGTGGAGGCCAGTTCGACAATGAACCAAAATTTTGCACCAATACCGGGATGTCATGTGGCAACCTCCCATTGGGCCACATGGCTCCCATTCATAGGTCCATTGACAATTGCAACCACCAATCAAATGCAACCCAAAAATCCATGAACCAGAACTTGCCAAGTGTCAGCCTATCATTGGGCCATACCCTGCATAGTCACCCTGCTGACTCAACAATACAAAATCCCATTCAGCTGCCCAATCAACTACCCTGCTGAAATTTTAGTTTTTTCCCCAAACGATCGGCACACAATAACTTAAGCATAGGGTGTTGGGTTGAAGTGATTCAAATGAATGTCATTGGATTCAGAATGATGATCACTTCGATTTTGCGTTGGATTCAAGACTTTTTGGGCACTTTCATATTTGAGCTTAAAATTGATCACCTTATCAAGCACCGAGGAGAAGTCCACTATCGACCCTAAGTAACAACAAGCAAGCCATGAGAGAATAGAATTGAAAGGAGCAAGGCTAGTGAATATGATTACTAATGAAATATATCCAAATTGAAAATAAGGAATTGAAAATGAATAGATTGGTGCTTTCATCCAAACACTTGTAACGGTGGTGAGACTAGTGCTATTGGTTGTAGGGTGACCACAATGTAGATACGAGAGTTTTCTCCTCGAGCATGGAATCCAGCGACAAGTGGAGTAAATTTTATCAATGCACATAAGAGAGAAGGAAATGGGGGAGGCCATGCTAGGATATGATGGACCCTCCCCTAGTGGGGAAAAGGAAACCATAGTGAAAATTGGAAACCCTGGATGGGACAACACAAAATCACTAGGAAAAAGAACAAATGAGAGCATGCAATGTAGTTGGATTCCAAATAATGTTCAACCTTTATTGCAATGGTATCCAAGCTTATATCGAGGACCTGCCCAACATGCCCACACAAACTCATTAATGGAAACATCATTGTGATTTTATTATAGCCGAGAGAGATCCCCTGTCTCCCCAACAACAACAATGTTTCCCACCCCATCGAGTTATTTTAAATATAGATTTATTAAGTTTTGAGAAAGATAAAAAATAAATAAAATATAATATTTTCAATAAATTAATCGTATGTGATATATGGGAATACTATAAATCATTTCACATCATTTAAATTTTTCACTAACTAATACTCATTCAATTATCAACCACATTGTTATACTTAATTCATAATATATTTTGATGATAATCATTAATTTTTACTCACTATATCATTTGGTCATAAGTATTTCTCTCCCACCAAAGATCATGACCCAACACACAAAATAAAAGGAATTAAATCCATGCATTGGGTGAGATTCAAACATCTATCATAGAAAGGAAAAACTTTCAAGAATGATAATAGGGAAAAAAAGATAAAAAAAAATAAGTGCAAATGCAACCATCTAACACTATAGAATATGTGGAAAGTGGTTAACTTTTCAACAATGGTTAAGTTTGATCTCAAATGGCTTGTATAGATGATACTGATGTTGAAAAAATTCAAACCAAAGTATATAACTGCAATAAAAGTTGGAATTGATAAATTAGATTAGTATATTACATTTGTATATCAAAAAAATATTGAATCTCCTACCTAGAGTGTAGGTATTTTAGAAGTTATCCTGAGTGCTAATGGCTTCTATAGATGTTGTTGATGACTGGATCAAAGCTATTTTGATCAAAAGGTTCTTTTGCAAATGCATAAGTAGTTACACTAGAGATTTCTTTTCTACATTCATTTACTAACCTCTAATAATGCAAAGTGATCATACCAATTGACTCAATTAATGATTTATTAAACATTAACCTAAAAAATTTGTTAATTAATTTCCATTTTAAAAATAGGAGAGAGTATAATGCTTATCAACGTAATTAAAATGCAATTTGTATTATGTGCATTCAAAGATAATCAATGAACTTGAAAATACCATAGTTAGAGTGAAAATGCATTAAGAAAAACAATAATTTGAATGAGATTGCATTAAAAAAAATACAAAAACACTGCCACTATATAAACCATTCCTAGCTCGTTAGATATAAAAATTATGCCATATTAATATTATTATTCCATTCTTCAATAAAATTTACAATAAATAAGTCCTTTCAGTTCCATACTTCAATATTACTCTCATTATTTATCCTGTGATTACTTTTAATATCCCTTTTGAAATTGATAATTTATCTTTTAAATGCAATGCCATTGATATCCTTTCACAGAACCCAAAAAACTTTTCACCCAACATTTGTTTGCGCAATGCCGCACCTAATCGTTTTGACTATGTACTTCAATATTACATTTTATTTTAGTGTGATAAAATTTCAGGATTTTTATAATGAGGACCATTGATTTTGAATAAGAAAACAATCATTCTAGCATTTTGGATTAATTTCTTACTGACTAGTCTCCATTTAGAAAGAACACCAGAGACTCAATAACTAATAAAGTGCTTGTGTGCATAGAATCTAGGCATTCTAGGAGGGGAATCTTCAAATACTCTTTTTTTTTTTTGGGGCTTGGAAAGGCAAAAATGAGTGCTCACTACAGGATCATAATGTAGAAAAGGGAATGTATCACTTTATGAAAAACAAAAGAATAGTAAAGGACACTTACTTTTAAAAATTAAAAGGGACCAATTTTTTTTAATATGTTATATATAAAAAAAATTAAAATTTACATCTTAAACTTCTTAAATCAATTTTTCAATTTTTATATTTCATTAATATTCAACTATACCTAAAATGAATTTTTTTTTGAGAAGTTTCCATTCTATTTTTTCACATAAGAAATTTGGTGTACACATTCTTTGTCAAGTCTTTCTATCGATGTTTTTTTTCTTACCTTTCCCAACCATGACACTGAAAAGGTAAGTGTTATTAAAAGATTCTATGCTTCGGTAAATTTTATAATGTTTTCTCATGGCATAGCTAGCTAACAAGCACCTTATGAAGCATTGAGGTAGAGGAGGAAATGTTGTAGGTTCAATATGAAAGATGGAAAGAAAGAACATAGATGTACCTTACTCTATAGGCATCACATTCTCATTAGCCATGAAACATTCATTATGGGAGGGTGTAAAGAAGAGAACCAATGAAATTTAAGAAAATAAATCACTTTTGTTAGAATCCATTTAAAGTTTATCTCTTACTTTATTTTACTTACTTATTGGTGTAATAGATAAAGAAATATCAAGGAAGCTTTTTGATAAGTTTGTTTAAAAGTGAAACTAAGTCTTGTTAGTTGGTGTGACATGAAATAGGAAGAGGTGAAGAGGAATAATTCCATCCTTCCATGAAATAAGAATAACCCATAAAGACTTGAAAATAAAGAGGCATGAGGTCCTTTAGTCGTATTAGTTTATCCCCTTTGTGGAACACATATATCATTCATATGGGAGAAGTATCTACCCACAAAAGTAGGTATCTACAAGTGGAGGAATAAGGGGATGACTATTGGTAGGAAATATGGGACAGAGAGGAATCCTTTTAGCTTTGATAGGAAAACCAATCAGAAGGTGTTTCTATGAAAATCTGTTTAGTAGTGAAAGCTTTGCCTAGTTATTTGATCAAGAAAGAACCTAAGATAAAAGGGTTACTAAAAGGATTTGAAATGAAGAAAGAAATATTGGTTCATATTCAAGTAACTAAAATGTGAGATTTTTGGTCTCATGTTTAATGTTCTTTATCTAATATTACTACCAATTCTTTCTTTCCTTCCAAGCTAGCGAAACCTAACCTCAACAAAGTGCGAGATTTAGATCTCTACACTTAACTTCTCTCTAGTGCATGTTTCCAAAAAAAAAGGTAGAAAATAAAGGAGTATATATGAAAAGAGGAGGTGGTTTCCTCACACTATTTATATCCTTATTATTTTGATAGTTATTCAGGAGCATGTACCATAGCTCCCTTTCACTTCATGAGGTGAATGTGAGGGAGAATATTCAAATAATATATCACTTCAAGGCTTTTTTAGCAATTGTTAACCCTTCTTGGTTTTTATTTCTAAATAAGGAGATAGGATAGGTCACTCTAGAAATAACGTTTTTATTTAACTGTACATGATATTATAAACTTTTTATGATCATTCCGGGTCTTTAATTGATAATTTCTTTCCATATCTCGCTCAGTTTGTGTTCCAAAACATTCCTTTTTGTCATGATTTAAACATAACGAGAATTGTGTTCATGATTAGCATGCACATTGACCTACCTATATTTCATTTAATTCCTTTTAATATTATTTCTAAGGTAGGTAGGTTAGATAGCCATCATAGTCCTCATTTCGTTGACTCTTTATCTATATCCTACAAATAGATCTTTTAGTTAGGGAAATGGGTTATGGTTTTCATTTAAACAACCATGTTTAGGGTAATGAGGGATTGTCCCAACTTCCTATCATGTGTTTTCCGTTAGTTTCTAATCCTAATTGATGTTTGGGGTTTCTTAAGAACCCCAAATAGGTATAACACTCATGTCATAGTTCTTGATTATGCTTCTTTCTATAATGATGTTCTCTATATATGAATAAGAATTCAATAGCCATGTATCCTAGCTAATATATTATCTCACTAAATAATTTCAATGTTAGGCATTACATACCACACAATGGCATTAAGTTGTATCCCTCTCTAATTGTTTGGGTAATCCTTGGGACTAGAAGACCTTCCTCTGTGTTGGTCGTGGGTAAAGAAGATGATTCACATGTCTAGGAAAATTTCACTCTTTCCAGCTATTAAAGATTTTCTTTAAGCGTGAAGAAAGCTTGTCATGTGTTCAAGCACTATTTCAACCAACCCATATGATATGTGGAGGTTAGGCCTATGGTGATGTTGCTTGCATAGTGAATGTACTTCACTTCACCTTTAAGATTTGTTTTGCCAACTTCCTTCTCCATCTCTTCGTGTAACATATGTAATATGCATTGTTAAGAAGGTTTCATAAATAAACAATGTTGACAAATCATACTATTTATATAATACTTGAATTTTTTTAATTTTTATTTTTTTTTGTAAATCCACAGTAGCCATGAAAAGAGGAAAAATTCTTTTAAATAATATATTTTTAGTTTTCCTTGAGTTCCAATAAATTTAAGATAATAAAATGCCGTTATATATTTGAATATACATTAGTCTTGGTTTACCAAGAAATTTATTCATAAGTGGAACTAACATTTAAGCCAGTGGCATAATTTCCAATTATAAATCTATTTCCTATTTTAGTTCCATAATAACCACAAAAATCACCATACTAACACTTTGAGGGTCTAAAAATGAAAGAGCTCAAGCAATAGTACAATAAATAACCAAAATTGAGATGATTTTCATAGTTATTCATTGTGTTCTTAACCTCCAAATGAAAACTATGATAATTCTTTAAATGGATTCTTTTTTCTTTCCCTTAAATTCCAATGTACCAATACTCATAAAATCATAAATCTATGCTATGTATCTACATCTTCTTTAGTCCAAATTTACTTAGCTATTTATTCATCAACACACCCAATATTTTAAGAGTATAACATATCTTGATTTACAAAACTATCGTTGTTCTAATTCCATAATAAACACAATAATTACAAAGCTATCTCATGAAAGTTTAAAAAACCTAAAAATAAAACTAAACCAATACAACAATAAATTAGTAGAAATGATATATTTTTAAAGTTGATTACTATTCTGGGATTAAATAGCAACAAATTACTTTTGATTAGAATATATAACAACAAAAACTTCCAAAAAAATTGGATTCAATAAGAAAAAAAAAAACTTGTAAAAATATTCTACCCATTGCAAGTTAACTTCATATTAGATTAAATAACTTGAAAGCATGGCAAAGATCATTTGAGAAGGAAAAACATAGAATCTTGTTTTAAAAAATTACCCATTACAGGATTCGGTGGACATAGCGAAAACTGTAAGGAAATCTCATAGTTGGAAAATTATTAAAAAAGCCATTCATTCCTTTAATCTTTCAAAATAACATATTTTATTGTGATAATTCATGGGTATCATCCTTAGATCACTTGTTATGCCATCTGAGTTTTTAGAATGCATCGGAATGTGACCATGAGAAGCTTGGGTAAGATAGCATTGCACCACTGTATTAAATTTCTATTGTCATTCCCAATTATTTTTGTTGAACTTAAACACTCAATGGGAGAGACGTGGTTGAGTAAGGCAAATATGTAGTTTCAATTGATGAAGAGTCTTTAGTGGTGGACAAGAGAGGTATTTCAGGCGCAACCAAGGAGGAAAAATTAAAGGGCATGGGAGGATTGGCTACATTGTTAGCATTTCCTTCTAACATTTGAACTACCCTACCCATGGAAGGCCGATCTCTAGGGTGGTATTGGATACACCACATCCCAATTTTTGTAAGTCTCTTTGCTTTTTCCTCATCTTTTGTTTCCAATTATCTTCCTCTCAATCTCATTCCCAACTCCTTAATCTCAAACAGTTTGAAAGCCCACTTAGGAAAGTATAATCGACTGGAACGCCTAACCTTAAAATTGATATTTTTTCTGCCCCCAACCATTTCTAGCAAAAGCATTCTGAAACTATAGACATCTGATTTATCTGTAACAGGAACTAGATCGCCACAACACAACTCTGACGCAACATATCTGGGAGTCCCTCTGGTGGCCGTCATAGAGATATGGTCATCTCCCTTCCTACAAAGCTTTATGAGCCCGAAATCAGAAACTTTTGGTGTGAAGTCGGCGTCCAACAATATATTGTGAGGTTTGACGTCAAAATGTATGATGCGCTTGTCGCAATCATCGTCTAAATATGCAATTCCTTGAGCCGCACCCAAAGCGATTAAGTATAACTATTACCGGCTTAAGAGTTGCCCTTTCCCTTGCAATTTTTATTTTGTGGTGAATATAGATCTATCAAGGGATCGATTGGGCATGTACTCGTATACTAGGGCACTAATAAAACTTTCAAAACAATACCCCAATAGACGAACCAAATTAACATGATGAACATGTCCAATGGTGGCCATCTCATTTATGAATTGGACCCCGTTGTGCCTATGCCTATCCAAAAGCTTAACAACTATTGGAGTGTCATTTTGAAGTTTTCCTTTATACAACACACCATAACCTCCTTCTCTCAACTTTTCTACAAAATTGTTTGTGATATTCTTGAGGTTTGAGAGTGAATATCTAGTTGGCGTTTCATCAACATATTCCCTTAGGAATAACTCCACCGTAGAAGTAGAGCTAGTAGCAGGACATTTAATTCTCCTTCGCAAGGTGCGATAGCTGAAGAAGGGGATTGCAATCCATCTCCATAAGGTTTTGGCACCCTATGTCTTCCCCAAAAGGTCTATGTCTCTTAGACCAAGGCCTCCATCTTTTTTAGACTTGCAATTTTTTCCCATGCAACCAAAGACCATTTCTGGTTAACCTCTGTGCTTCTCCATAAGAAATTCCTCTGCACGTTTCTAATTTTTTTTAGATCACTTTGGGGGTAGTTAAAGCTGAATACAAGTAGAGTGAGATGGCATGAAGAGCAAGTTTAACAAGAATAAGATGGTTTTCTACATTGAGGGACCTGAAGGTCCAATTGGCCATTCTTTTCTCCAACTTATTGATCAGGTCTTCCCAAGTAGCCCTGGAGAGTGGAATCCCTAGGTAGTTGGAGGGGAGGGTGTTGATGGGGAAGTCCAGAAGTTTGGTTATGTTTCTACAGATCGAAAACAGGGTATTAAAGAAGAACAACTTGGATTTTTCAGGGTTGATAGTGGTACCAGAGGCCTCAAAGAAGTCGGACTGGATGAAATTAAAAGAGGATTCTTCTCCAATTGTTGGGAGCCCCATAAGAAGTGTTTCATCCACGAATTGTTGCTGTGTGGAGGTGGCCGCAAAGGCATAAAGTTGGAGGCCTAAGAGCTTGTTAGAGAACAAAGCAATAGAAATATACTAGCTAAGCCCTTCAACCATAATGACAAAGAGGAAGGGAGAGATAGGATCTAATTGTCTGATGCCCCTTGTAGGATTGATGGGTTGCAAAGGGGAACCATTTACGAGGATGGAGAAGAATTCTCTGGATACCATTGCCATGATCTGTTCAATGTTGTCTTTAAGGAAGCCAAATGCTTCCAGAACTTGTCTCATATACTCCCAACCAATTTTTTCAAAGGCTTTGGACATGTCCGATTGAATCATCATACCAGGTTTTTTTTAGATTTGAGAGAGTGGATGATCTAGTGAGAAGAGATGATACTATCTATGATTTTCCTAACTTTCATGTAGTCGAATTGATGACGGGAGATAAGGAGAGGCAGGATAGATTTTATCTTATTGGCGATGAGTTTGGAGATGATTTTGTAAATTACATTGCAGAGGGATATAGGCCTGAATTTTTCCGGGGAGTTAGCAGATTTGCCTTTGGGAATCAAGGTAAGTAAAATGGAGTTCAGGGCTTTTAGGACTGACTTCTGAATGTGGGACTCTTCCACAAGGGAATAGACTTCTAGTTTGAGGATGGGATATCAAGGTTTGTTGAAGTCAATGGTGAAATTGTCCAGACCAGGGGCTTTTCCATTATGCATTCCCATTACCACATCTTCCACTTCCTGGAGGGACACTCTTCTTAGGAGCATTATATTATGCTCTTCAATGATAATTTTTGGGATATGGTTGGTGATCTTTTTAATTTCCTAATGTTGGTCATTCCTTGGTTGTTTGAGAAGAGAGCTAAAGTAATGAGTGATATCAACTTCCAACTCCTCTTGAGAGTGAATGAGATGACCCTCTCGATTCTTTAGAGCCAAAATTATACTGTTCCTCCTATGCAGTATCATTGATTTATGGAAAAAATAGTATTCTTCTCCCCAAATTTCAGCCAATTGATTCTAGATTTTTGTTGCCACAACTTCTCTTCCTGGATGAATCTTTCCTCCCAACTTTGTCATAATCTTTGTTCCTTCTGCTTTCTGCTCTTCATGAGCCCTTCTTCAATTATATTTTGTTGGAGAAGTTCCATTTTGTGCTCCACATTTATTTATTTATTATTACTATTTTTTGTGCTAATCTTGCTGAATGATTCTCTGTTCCATTTTTTTATTTCCTCTTTGATATATTTTAGCTTTTGTTGGAATTTGTACATTTTTTTGCCTAATCTAGTGGGAGGATTTGACCACCATTGTTTCATTTTTTCCATGAAGTTCTTGTGATCCAACCAAAAGGCTTCGAATCTAAGAGGTTTATTTTTTTGGCCATTGGAAATTTGAAACTTTAGAGAGATAGGCCAATGATCTAAGCTTGCTTGCGGGAGGATTCACACCTCTCTTTCCTAAGAGGTGAGATAATTTGCCTCTGATAAAAGGAAGTGGTTTAACCATGAGACTATTTGATGGTCTCCTCCTCTTCTGTTATTCCAGGTAGAAATTCCATTGCTAGTAGGTGTGTCTGTAAGGTTGAGGTTTTCTATGGTAGTAAGGAAAGCCTCAAAGTCCTTATCAAGCTTCCAGATACCATCTCTCTTCTTAGCAAGATTAGTTATCATATTAAAGTCACCTGCTATGATTTTGAAAGGAAGATTTATAGGATCAAGGAGGTTGGAAATGCATTGGAGCATTTGTATTCAGTCTATAACCTTGTGCGGGGCATAGACATTTGTTATGTTGATACTCTCATTAGTGCCAATAATTCTTAGGACCACTGTTATGGAATGATGAGTGGCCAAGGAGGATATGAGGTCGAACTTGGAGTTTTTCCATAGAGTCATAATTCCTCCCACCAAACCTGTTGTTGAGTTGGCTAAGAAGTTGTAAGGCTTGAAACAAGAGTTGAGAAGGAGAGGCGAGTGAACCGACTCAAGTTTGGTTTATTTAATTAGAAGGATATTTGTATTATCAGACATAATTCTATTTTAAAGATTCATTTCTTCCCAGGACTGTTCAATCCTCTAATATTCCAAGAAATGCAATTCATTGACATGGAGAGGGATGAAGGGCTAGAGATTTTACCTTTCCTTCATTGATTAGATTGGCCCCATGTTCTTGGAGGAGCTGATTGGTGGTATTTATGCCTCTTTTCTGGCTTGGGCATTTAAGTTTGAGTCCTCCTACTAGAATATTTCCTAAGATGCCCTTTGATGTCGTACTTTCTTGAATGGGGTGGAGTGCTCTCAATTATAAATCTTCTTGGATGAGGTAAGAACGTTCAATTTTTGTAACTGGTGTTATGGTATGGCTTTAATTCCATTTAATTTCCATGCCTCTATAGTTGTTTCTAAATATACCCCTTCTAGAGCTTCTTCTATGGCACTTTCCTCTGGTGTTCCTTCTGTCACTATTTGCTCCATTTATGTATCCTCTTTTGAGTGCTCCTTCCTACTATTCGTATAGACTATATCCCTATCTTCGTATTCTCTATCTACTCGGTTCAATCCCTCTTCTCCTGCTTCATCTCCTGTCATGTAGTTGGGACCCATTTGCTCCTGAGTGATGTTCAGTGCCTTGAATTGGTTTTGACTTGCCTCTTTGTATTGATTCCTCTTGGGGAATGTCTTTCTCTTGTTGTTCTTGTTCCTCGAGATGAATTTAGTGGATCCTTCACTGTCCTTTTTTTTTGCTTGCTTGCTTTGGAGATTAAGGGGTTTTGTTAAGAGGAAAGTCTCAGAAGAGATGCTCGTGCTCGTGGAACTTCCTGCATCTGAAGGGGATATGTTTGTATTCCCTTTGAAGCTAGACTTCATCCCTAAATATTAATTTGATTTCTTCTGGAAGTGCTCCAGAGACATTAATGTATACGCAGATACGTGCATAGAAAACGTAGTGTCTAGTTCTGGTACATTCAAGCATTTTGATATCCCCCAGCTGGTCTCCTATACTTTTTAAGACAGAAGGAACAAAATAATTAGTTGGTAAGGAGTAAAGTCGAAGCCAGACTAGAACTCTTGTGAAATCCTCCTTTTCTGATGTGAAGTTATCCTTCCAAAATCTCATGTATAATCCGGCTAAGATGTAGAAATAGGACCCTCCAAATATTCTATCTCTATCTTCTAGGAGGTCAAAAATGACTGCAAATAATCCTTTAGATCCCAACAGAAGTCTTATCTCTCCCTTTGGTGACCATTTGCATTGAATCCACTAGTTCAAGGCTCTTTAAGTTGGCCAGATGCCCATAAAAATGCATATTACTGCATGTTCTTGCATGTATTCTCTGTAGACTACTGCTCCTGGGTCTTGGATTTCTAGTTCCAGTATTTTTTTTTCTATGGGGTTACAATTATTCTTCATTTTTTCGTTTATTCTTGCATATGCTCCTGATATTTTGTTGGAATTGTGTCTACTAGGGAAGGAATGTTTGAGGCCTTTCCATTTTCTATTCGAATATCTTTGTTTTTCCCTTTCTCTATTCCTTTATTCCTCTGAGGCGGTTCCTTTTGGTGAGAGTGTATTGTTCGTTCGTTATCCGAGTTTCCTCCTGTCAAGTAGAAGGTCGAGCTGGAGGTAAACTTTGTGAAAAATGAATCCTCATCTAGAGGCCTTCCAGTGAACATGTCCTTGAAGGATTGGGTGCCAAGGTTCTGAAGCAGTTCCACCATGACGGCCAAGGGACAGCGTGGCCCTGACTAGCCATGCCAGAGGAGGCCATGAAGAGCGTGAGCACAAACTAGGTCACCTTCATCGTGGATGGTTCCAAAGCTTTTTCGTCCTCAATTTCAATTAAACTGGTTTTATTTTCCCCAACCAAAGTGAACAATTGTTTTTCTTATGCAAAGAATCAATAAAAAAACATGTTATATAATTCACACGATTGATCTAGCAACGATTTAGGAACATTTCAAGCATCAAAAATATCTAGAGATTGCATTTGGGTTAGGCTACACTAGTCTTTGTTGGATTTTTTGACCTTTACACCATGGAGTGCCTTGTAGTCAAGCTTTAATATTTATATTTCATATATGTATTGTGTCGTTGGAAAGGTATCAATGTGTAGAATATGGAATTAAACTAGGATCACTATTAAATTGATCTTGCAGGTTGAATCTTCCAAAAATTGTCACTTTAAAAACATCTAGGTAAATGAAAAATAATATAATTATCCAATTCATATCACACACATTCCCTTCCCCTTATGTTGCATTGAGTAAAGAAATCAACAACTAACAAACTATGTTATTTTTTGGGTTATAAATGAATATGCCTTATTAATGAGTTTACTGAAAAGACAATACATGCTTCTAAGTAAATGTCAACATTCTCATTATTTGTCTTGTATGTGACAAGAGGTGGGGTGTAATATATTGAATTGGTGGTGTCTAATTAATCTGGAGCTAGTTAAGGTGGTGGGTATGCTAATGCTAGGCTAAAACTAGTAGTAACCACAACATCTATCACTAATTTGGAACACCATACTTGATTTAGCTATAAGTGACTACAAACCTAGAGAACCATTATGGGAAGTAAATATTTTATAAAGTTTGATTTGAATTTGATCCATACCCATTGTGAGAGAAATCAATTTCATCATCTTGTGCTATTTGATTTGGTCCTGAGGAAAGCAATTGGTCCAGTGAGTCCAAGTCTACGATAGAGTATTTTGATCTTACATAAAGGAACATGTCTTGAGTTACATATTTGAAATATCACAAGTAGTATTTCCATGGGAATGTTATTTTTATGTTGAAGTGGGTTTCCGTTAGGCATAAAGCCATTGAACATAGTTCTTTTGACTCTGTTTTGGAAACAAGCATAATGGAAAGAATAGGTTTGAGTTTTCCCCTATGTTGGCATTTGTGTTGATAATATCAGAGCATATACATACAATTAGTATAGCAATTTTCATATTGAAAAATATTCAAGCCAAAATTGTGGAAAGGGATTCGATTAGATTCCTTTTGTATTAGCATTAAACAACCAAGTTTGCACTTAAAATCCTTTTATTATTTTGCATGTTTGGTTGATTGTTATGTGTATAGTAAAATGAGAATAAAGTTCTTGCAACCATTCCAAAAACATGCAGCTTTATATAAGACAAAGGTTTTTTTTACTTAAAATTCATCTTGTAGATATTACTTCTATTAATATTTACTTTACCTTCATTTGTATTGATATTTTGTTACCTTATACTTCATAAGGAAAAGGAAACTATGGTAATCATCATCATCATCATCACCACCACCACCATCATCATCACCATCACCACCACCATCACCATCACCATCACCATCACCATCATCACCAAAAATTTTGGAGAAAATAATTTTAATATCTAGATTATAAAATAAGAACTAAATTATTTTTCAAAATTTTATCTAATATTTTCAAATACTATAAATATTCTTTAACCAAGCTATTAATCATTATTTTATCATTTCTCACTAACTTTAAATAAAATTTTCTAGTTTTTATATTAATAAATTTTATTATAATATATTCCATTATATTCTTTTTTTAATATATTACCTTTATTTTTGTTTTCTATATATTTATCCCCTTAATTTTCATATCGGGAACTATTATACGAACTTTTATTTTTTAGGATTATACTTAACTTATCCTTAATTCTCTATAATACACGACCTTTCTTAAAGCCAAAACCTATTGCATAAAATTATTTTAAGAAAAAAAATGGCCCAAAACTATTATATTTATGTTTTATTTGTTCTTAATTTAATTTAAGGTCCTTTAAAATAATCGACCAATGGTTTCGAAACTTTATTTGAATTAAAGAAATACACAAGAAAATTACAACTCCATTTTACTTCCATTTTATTTCTCACTACCCAAATAAAAGTCAAACCCTATACTTAATAAACTATAAGCCATTGTCAAAACTATTGTCCTTATAAAAAAAATATTGAGAAAAACAAAACTTTCTTAAATTTATTAAAGAATACTGGAAAATTATCTTGAAAAAGGCTCTACGTCCTTTGGATTCACAGCAAAGTGACCGGGGCATTGAAGAATGATAACGATAGCGTTTAATAACCCATTCTTATATGCTAATAATGTAAATATATTCAGGTTATATCAAATCTATATTATGATAGACATCAATTAAAATCATATATAA
>APFE031292998.1:0-17477 GCA_000404065.3 Pinus taeda
ATGCGATAGCCGAACCCGATGGAGATATGGGTGATATCTCTTAAAATTCGAGATCCGTAAAACGACCATTTTATATATATTTTGCATATTTCATTTAGTAAACGAAATATGAAAGGAAGTGCTCGGTGCAATATTGCGGACCCGAAAGGCCTTATTAATGCCGTTACATATAATTTCAAGTCCGGTAAGCGGGATTTTCAACGTTTTTTTATGTATTTTCAATACAAAGGGAAATAGTGATATAAGCGAGACTTGCAACGTTTTAATGCAATTATAAAAATACAAAGGGGCAGGCCCTTGCGACATGCAATGATGACTCATAGGCGGACACGATAATGTTATAGAGCGCAGTTATGAAAATTTGAAGTACGGAATAGTGTTTTCTACGGATTTTCCCGTGTTTTACAATGTTCTCTATGTAAATAGGGAACGACTGTTTCTAAGGATTCCAAGCACCAATAGTCCCCTTCTGTTACAGTATAGGTGGCGTCCATCCCTAAGAGCGTTTAGTAATGATTTCTAATGCTCAGGGATGGGATTTGAGCAAACTGTGGTGGGAAGACGAAGAGCGCAAAAGGGAAAACAAACGGACAATGCCGATTTGGATTAAAAGCCATAGAACAACAGAAACAAGGGGGTTGTTTATGGCTGCTGAGTTTTAGTTGGTTGCTGAGGTTGTTGTTGTTGATTGTTTATTACTGATAGTGAAGCCAAAGCAGGAAGCTGAGGTGAAGGAGGCAGCACAGAAGAAAAAGAGCAGCCAAGGGAGTCACTTGGAAGCCGAGTGAAAAAACAAGAGGGTTGTAAACTGATAGAGGGTAGAAATAAGCCAGAGTCGAAGAGCCAGAGCCAGAGCTAGAGTCGAAGAGCCAGAGTCAGAGCCAAAGAGCCAGAACCAAGAGCCAAGAGCCAGAGCTTCAAGAGACAAGGGATAATGGTGTTTGAACCCACTATTTCTATGTAGAACAACAGGAATTGAGGCAAGAGCTTGTAAAAAAAAGGACTTATGCCATAATCCCAGAGAGCCTAGTTAAGTTGACTAGAGCTCACGGAGATGTAGCCCAAGAGTTGTGGATGAACTCCTAATTAATTTGTTGTCTTATGTGTTTGTTTTTACTGCTGCATTATTCATTGTTATATGCATTTATATATCAATTTAAGCACATTCACATATAAGCACAAACAACATATTTTAAAACATATAATCAGTTTAAAACAAATACTAGCATAGACCCATGTTCTCAAGCATTATTTAATTCCACATTAGTTGATCAATAAAACTTGAGAAAATTTAAAGCTTTGGAAGGAGAAAACCATTTGCTCATTCCACCCCCATAAGACATCACTCCACTAGAAAGAAGCATTTCCACCCTCTAAAAATAAATTTCTTACCAACAAAGTCAGTCATTTCACCTCCTCGTTGCGCTTCTGGCAACCTTGCCGCGCTTCTAGAAAAGGATCAAAATCATCCATTGCAGAGGTTTTCTTCATCAAATTATAGGTCCAACAAATCATCAATAAGTAAGTGAACTTCATTCACTCCTCCTTCATCCTTCCTTTCATCATTTTGCTCAACAAGAGTCAGTGAATCACCCTATCCTAGGGTTTTGCTGCATTTTTGGTCTCCTAATCATTTTGCATCCTTTTTTGTGGTAAAACCATAATTTTTATACTCAAACACCCTCCCTTATCCTCCATATACCTTCCTTGACCTTTTCCCATGCCCATTCCCCTCATTTCCCTCACCTTCCCACAAACCCTAGCCTATTGCTACACTTTTGACACTTTCTTAGGCTAGGACTATGTTTTGGTCATTTTCACACCTTCCCCTCACTGTTTTCAAGAATTTCCACTTCCTTACACTCCCTAACATCTATCCTAATCCCCTAAAATTTTCCCATAAATTTACACACTCCCTAACCCCTCCTTTCCATTCCTTCAACAAGACAGTCCCAAATCTCCTATTTTCCCAAGAGTAAACCCTAATTTTTCCTCCTAGGGAGCTAGGGTTTCACCATGGAAGCAGAGACCACACACACTGACAATAAAAAGTATAAATGAGGGAAAATAATCAAGTTCAGCCCACCAAAGTCCAAGAAATCATGGCTTCATCTTTCATTGGGAAAGCCTTTAAGGATATGGGTTGTCTAGGTTTTTGTGAAAAGGTTCAAGATGTAGGCTGCCATGCCAAGTTGACAAGCCTCTTTGCCACTAATTTCAGGAGGGACAAAGCCAACATAGTAGGGATAGACTTTATAGTATCAACAGAGGTGATTGGCATCATTTTTAGAGTTTCGTGATCATTTGCTAGGGTTTACATTGCACACAGGGACAATTCTACTTCAAAATTATTTTCTGAAGTAAGGAATATTAATTTGACAAAATTGAAAGAGGTTTTTGTCAATAATATACCAAGGAACAAAAACCTCCTTCAGTTTATACACAAGTGTTATTATTTGGTATAAATGCCCAAAATATAGTTGTTATAGGAGAGTTGTTGCACTTCTAGAGTAGTCTTGGGAGATTGAACTTTTAGGTATCTTAGAGCATGTGTTTGCAGTGCTTGATGACTCTATTGTGTATAATACATCCTAAGATTTGCAACCATGCCCCTTTCAACCAAAAAATCCTCTGGTAAGGCCTCCAAATCACTCTCCAAACTTTTCATTGCGCTTTTACTTCAAACTTTGATTTTGAACAAACGGAAATGTATTTTTGAAAACTGGAAGATGTTTTTGTTCATAACATACCAAAGAACAAAAACCTCTCTCAGTTTTGTAACAATTTTTATGGTTAGAGATATATTTCTCCATCTTTGAGCCCTATTTTTGCAGAAAACCCATAATTTTTGGAAATTTCAGTTAGCCAAAAGCGCAGCACCCTCGTGCTGCGCTTTTCCCTAGGGCCTCCAAATGATAATTTTTTATTATTCTTGGATATATTATCACCTACACCTATCATCTATGCCACTTGTGTGCCATGTTAGCCTTCAGTTTGGAAGAAAACGACCAAAAAACCACTTTCTGCCACTGTTTTCACCCTGGCGCTGCGCTTTTAGAGTGACCTTGGGAGAATCCATTTTTCTCATCCTTGGAGAGGCCATTTTGCATGCTTAAGGATTCTATGGAGGACTATAAATCCTAATGTTTCCAAAGATGCCTTCATATCAGAATTTGGAGCATGGGAAGTCACTTAAAACTGTCCTCCAAGTTGGCGTTGCACTTTTCCCAGAATTCGCTGCGCTTTTCCCAGGAAGACAAGAATTCAAATTTTCTCCAATCAAAGTCAAATATGTTGTTCAAATTACTCCTCCCAGGGAAATCATGTGATGTAATTAAATGTGAATTATTTGGACAACGTAAATTTCATGTAGATTCATGCTTACTTATGTTTGTAAAGTCAAAATGAATCAGTTGGTTTAATTAGGGAGTTTGTTTTTAACTTCCCTAGGTTTAGGTTTGGTTGGAGATATTCTTGTAAAAATTTCCGATCATGATGGATTCAACCCTTGAGAGGGGGAAAGAGTTGTTTTGGTCTCTATCTACCCAAATCAAACTGAATGGAAGGGTTGGATGTTGTTTAGTCAAAGCTTTGTGGAGCTAGTGTACTTGTGATTATTTGCATGGGTAATATACAGGGGTTGCAGCTATTATAGTGGGATTCACGTGGCATGTTCATTAGCAATATTTTTTATTCTATTATTGTCAGTATGAATGTATTGTCCTCTCTACTTCCATCTTAATTCTTTCTTGTGATTGTTTCATAAGTATTAAACAGAATTCATATGTTTATGCTCTGTTTTGTTGAAACTCTCATATTTTTGTTACATTTTCCTTTGATAAAAATGAATTCATGAAACTCATGCTCATTTTGAAACCTTACTTTTCTACCCTATCCACCATGACAAAAAAAAAAATGCTAACTGAACCTGCCTACCTTGCCCCATTATATCTCTGCAAACTCATCTTTTGGAAACCTTGACCTAGCCCCCTAGACCTAGACCATCATCCAACAAAAACCCTAAAATCAAAAACCCCAAATTGAGATGAACTATATAGCCTAAAATCCATTCTTGCACCAGTCAAATCCTTGGTTGTTACCATAGAGAGAGCCCTTTCTGGTTTGGTAGGACTAGCTGCCAAACTAAAAGATTGGTTTGAGGTTACCTCCGTCGGTCTCCTTTCTCAACCTTGGGACACTGTTGAGGCTAACAACAGGCACTAAAAAACTGTGGCCTATATAATTTTTTCACAATTCCAGGCATGAAGGCCCAGCTAGACTTGTTGGAATGGATGGTGAGAAAGTGGAATGTACAGGAAGAATGATTTGTGATTCGAGACCATAGATTCACTATCGATGTCGATGACATTCATTTCTTGTCTGGGCTCCCACGCCATGGAGAGGATATTTGTATGTATGGATATAGACGAGGTGGTGAAACAACTACCACCTATCTAGTGCAACATTGCTTTCGAGGGGCTGCTCTCAAAGATAGGGGAATTGACATCAAAACCATTGAGAGGCTTCCTTTGAGACCTATTAGCTTCACTGTTGCATGACTATGTGGATGTGCAACTCTTCACTTGCTTACTAAGGCTCAGATGTAAATCTCCGTAGAGTGCTTGTAACCTACAATATTCAACTAGTGTGAAGGGGTAGTCTCGAACCTGAAAGGGAAACTAACTAGAGTGAAAACTAGCACACTCAAGAATTTTGGGTATGGTGCCTTTGTTATCTTGTTTTCTCTAGAGAGGACCCCCCTTCTCGCTCCATAGGTAACCATAGATGGAGGAGGACCGCGAGATTCTCACATTTTGAAGTGGGTCACACCGATGGCATGCCGAGGAGGTGTTGAAGGCCCAACGATTCAGTATACTCGTGATTTCTTTGGATGGTTGGAAAGTCAAATTATCATGATTGAAGACTTTCCATATGTAGGCATGGATTACAAAGGTGATCTAGATATGCGACTACCAGATGGAATGTAGTGGGGTGACCTAGGTAAAAACTTCACATTTTGGTTGTTTTGAAGTTTTAAATTTTTAATTTTTTGGCATCCAAAGCTAACAATTTGAAATGATCGTGCAGATGTGGGCCCGGTGAGACCAGCAGGACTACACAGATTTGACAGGCGCGATGAGCAGCCAACATCTCCCGCAGTACAGAACCCCGACACAACAGAGGAATTGGCTGAGCTAGAGCACAACCTTGAGAGTTTCATGAGTTTAGACATCCAGGATGTTGGGTTTGATGACTTGCCTCTTCACTATCATAGGCACACCATAGGGGTTCCTAAACGAATATCTCGCACTATTGTCTGCTACCGTGATCATCGTGTGTATCTACTAGTCTTAGGGCTAGATTTTGTTTTTTGATTATGTATCAGCATGTTCAGATAATAAAGGCCATGAGGCTTGGATGGATGGCAATTTTGTAAAAACCACACTTTTTACAAACATTTTAACTAATGAAAACTATTACTTCTATCTCAGTCTATCTTGTACAAAATATAGATTAATATTGTTTTTGCTTTCTTACATATGTTTACAAATGCCAATGCATCAGTAATCAAATGTAACGCAAGATAAATAGGAAAAGTAGTAGAAAATTGTAAAAATATGCTAAAATGTTTTTGCACACAAAACATAATTACAATGTACCCATGGAGAGGCACATGCCCCCCAATATTTGTTTGATCTGCTTAAGTAAACGGTAAATTACGATTAGGCAAATAAAATAAAGGTTTATTGATAAAATCACATAAAAGACTCTGTTTAAACATGGACTTGTTTCATTTTTTAATGAGCTTCGAATAGAACTATGCTCATGATTTTCAAAAGTTGGTTTTATTTTTATGCGAGCTTGAAACAAAAATAACTATGCTCAGAGTTTATTTCATTTTTTAGCGAGGTTGACATAACAAAAGAGCCATCCTCAGAGGAAATTTATTTAATTTTTTAATGAGGTTGACATAGTAAAAGAACTATCCTCACAGTTAATTGTTTCATTTTTTAATGAGGTTGACACAATAAAAGAAGCTTCCTCTCAGGCACTTGTTTCATTTTTAACGAGCTTGACACAGTAAAATAACCATCCTTAGGGGTATTTGCTTCATTTTAAACGAGGTTGACATAATAAAGGAACTATCCTCATTGGTATTTGTTTCATTTTTTCAACGAGGTTGACACAGTAAAACAACCATCCTCAAGGGGTGATTCATCTTTATGCAAGCTTGAAACAAAAATAACTATGCTCTTAGGAACCTATTTCATCTTTTATGAGGTTGAAACTATAAAAGAACTATCCTCTTTGTAATTTGTTTCATTTTTTAATGAGTTGACATAGTAAAAGAACCATCCTCATGGTGACCTGGATCATGTCTTCCATTTGGAAGAAACACATGCCAAGGTATGTTTCCTGACCATGGCTTCCAAGATATCTTCATCAGAGGGAAGAATAGCTCTCTGGAAAGAAGACATATGAAGAGAATAAATAGGGGTAAGAAAATCCATTTCAAATTCCCCCACTATATTTTGTCACACCTCCTACAATTCCTTGTGTCATGCCCCAAAGTGCCAAAACCTTGACAACTATGCAGTGTACCCATCCTGATATGCAGTCCAGATCCTCCCTGAAGAACTAATGAAAAGTTTCTTTGAGCCTTTCCTGAGAAAAATGAGCTCAAAACCCTAATTTTTGGGTCAACGCGACTGTGACACTGCCCTCTCGCGCTGATGGCAGGTTGCACCATATGGGCCTCGTGCTGCTAGCGTGACTTTTCCCTGGATGCTCGCATTGAACCCCAAAGTGGAGGAGAAGCTTCGCGATCTAGAAGCTTCCAGAATGGCGATCTGGATGATGTTTGTTGTGGATGTGGTAGAATTCTCTCAATATTACCCTTTGATCTTATCCCTATGAGCTTCCTCCTTGAGATGAGGACCTTCCCCTATCTTTGGTGAGATCCTAACTCCCTCTCCCTGCCTATAAATTCATCCCCCTCCATTCCCAAATGGTTGGTCTCTGATTATTTGCACCCTTATGATGAGATAGTGCCTACATGCTATTCACTTTGGCTTGGAGAAGGAGTGCTTAGAGAGCTTGAGATTGGACTTGGACATTCACTCAAGGAAGGCTACTAACATCAAGGCCTGGCTTGTATGCTTCCTCTTTTGTTTATTCATATCTACAACTGATGGTTCACTTTCCATAAATATTTGTGTCAATGCTTCATTTATCTTAATGCTCCTTGATTTGTTAAGTGGATTACATTTGATTATGCTTGTTGCACTTTTATGCTTTGTTGTGTCTTTGGCCTCTTGTGCAGGTATTCAAACACTATAAGTAGCAAGGAATGAGCCTGAGGAGCAAGTGATCAAGATCTTCAACAAAGGAGTGCATTATAGCATCAGAGTGAGGTCGGTCTCCTTCCTCTTCTCTTATTTCGATTGTAACCTAGGAAAATGTCTTATAGATTGTCTCGTTTGTTGCTAGTCCCACTCATTGGGCTAGAGGGATTGTTTCTGTCCGCGGAGAGGATTTACCTACTCAACACCCCATAAGGTTCCCTATGTCAATTACTATATCTAAGTCATAAGAATTTGAGTAAACAGTGAGAGGCTCGCTTGGATCAGTAACTCAAAACATGGGACTAGTTGCCACATAGTTAACTTGTGGCGGGGTAGATATCAGTTATAGATACAAAACAATCAGTGATGTCGGATGGCTGGTAGTCAAATCAAGATCAATGAATGAAAGCTAGTCAATATTCACAATGTTTCCATTGTGAGTAAAATAAATCACGTGAAAGAGTGTTGATATGACAACTTTCATGGCATAGACATAGTCTTTCCCAAGGAGAAAATTGAAATCCAAGGGGCCTTTGACTACCATAAGATCGATACAAACAATTTTACCTTCCAGAGTAATAGGTAAATTATGAGGGATCCCTAAAGGTTCACTAATGATCTTGTTAAAAGCTAAAATATTATGTGTAACAAGAACAAGCTTATGGGAACCTAAAGCTTTCCAAGCCAATGAGGATAAAACACAGACATAAGCACCTTCATCTACATTTGTGTGTTGTACATTCTTACCATAAACTTTCACAGTGATTTGGAGAGGGGTGGAAGAAGGAAGACGAGGTCCTGTCAGCGTACTCCAACCAAATGAAATAACCTTGTTATTTGGAGGGGGATCAACGAAAATAGGTGAAATATACCCATGTTTAGAAGAATCTATAGTAACAAGAAGAACTCGAGCGGTATTATTTTCATTTTATAAAGGGAGAGTGGGATCAACTAAAGATGGTATCGAGTTGACCACTTGATCAACCAATGGCTCATCAACCTGAGTGATATGTGTTTCACTTTCTAATGGAAGAGTGGGATTGACTGTAATTGGAATTAGATCAATCACTTCGTCAACTAACGGTAGGTTGGGAGAAAGTTTAGGTAACCAGTTGGAAGTTGTTGTTGTGGAACAATAGGTTTTTCCAACAATTTTGAGGCTTTGTCCATATGAGGGAAAATGTGACTATGATGAATCCCTTTGCATAACCTACAAGGAAACCTAACTTTACCCTTTTTCCTAGGAACCTCACAATTACTAGTTGATGGATCAACAATAGGTTGATAAGAATGTTCTGACCATACTTCCAAGACCTTAGGGATACCGGGACAATTAATAAGGAAGTGGTCACCCTTACAAAGCTTGCAAGGGTATATGGGATTGTGATGCATGTTGGAAGTTTCCTCAACATTACCATTACCTACAACGATGGTTGGTTGGTTGACATCCTTCTTATCTTGCTTCTTTGTCTTCTTCTTCCCTTTCTTCTTCTTCTTAGTCACTTCGTTACTTGCATCAAGACTTTAACCAAGCGAAGAAGAGGAATGGGAGGAGGACATGTTGGGTGAAGAAGGTAAAGGGTCAACATGAGGTTGGTGATGTTGAGATGATAAACTCATTTGAGGTGAAAAACTTGGTTGAGGTGGAATAATTTGGGTACTTGGGATCAAAGACGTTGAAAACAACCACACCGGTAAACCTATCGTGAATCTGGGAAGCGACAACGTAGCCATATAAGGAGGAACAACATTTGCAAAGTCGGGGAGAGGATTAGGATTCCCATTAAAAGGGGGTTATTTATCAGTAACTTCTAGAATTGTTGCCATTAGATTCAACTTAGATAAATTTATTATCAATATTAATAATTGAAAATAACAATCCACAACTAATGTTTGTAAAAAGTAAAAACAAGCAAATAACATGTGCTAGTAAATCTAAGGAATCAAACCATGCAAACAAGATTTTCACAGTGAAATCACTAGTTGGTGATGAAACCCAACATTGCAGCGATCAATGTGAAAAGTGGCTAAAGATAGAGCTGGTGGAACTAGTTATGCTGACAACCTCCTTAATATACACAATCTGGTGCAAGTAAACTTCATGTATGCCATCTTGAATGAGGAATACCCTCCAAAAATGTCCAAGTGATTCAAGCCAACGTCTGTTCCAGGTACAACAGAGATTGCCCCTTTGACGTCACCTCAGGTAATAGCCCTAAGATTATGGTCTCTAAGGTTACCACGTAAAACAATTTAACCTGGGGGACAGTCGTAGATTAGACGTACACGCAAGGGCAAAGTAACAAAGCTCAATCCCCTTGAAAGTTCCTCAACATGGTTAGTCCGAGGTTTACTTCCAAGTGACTCCCAAGTACCTTTCGACACCATTTTTAATACATGTAAAACACTCTACCATAAGCAATGAAATGGGGTTCATCACTCCATTGGGTCTGATATGATCTCATACTTAACTCACTTGTAAGCGGAGCTTCCCATATCCAAATTGCAATAAAGTATTTACTCCCTATCGCAAGATGTTAATGTTTGTGTGGAACTTTGAAAAATTAACTCACTTCCCTAATCCAAATCCTTACAACTTGATCTAATGTACGTGGAAGAGAGCCCTAAAATAATAATAAAATTCTAAATTTATTTTATTAGTGCTATTTTTACAAGATGTTACTTACTCGCAGGGTAAATAGATGTGAAAGTGATGGTGTTATGACTTGACTCAAAACCTAATGCAATCGAACATGATATTGCAATCTTTTCATTTTGATGAATTGTAACTAAAATAAGGGAAGATGTTTCATTAACTTTTCAAAAAATATAAGAATCGATGAATCATTTTCAACATACACATCAAAGAGAATGCAAAATACACGATTCTTGGCTCTTCTTCGAGAAATGCAACCTAAGTTCCTCAAAATATAAGTTACAAGAAGCAAAAATTTGATCTTATCGACTTCTTACATACTAAAAAAGAATCAATGAATTCTTCCTTCAACATACACAAGCTATAATTTCAATTTGACATAATGAGTTGCAAACCACTGCAAGCAGAAGATTGTGTTGTCTTATAGAGAAAAATAATCAGTAATCACTCTGGAAAAACAACAAACTCTCAATCACATGTGCTCTCTTGAAAAGCCCTAAATTTTTCTAACACTAATGACACTTTGCAATCGAGAAAACAAAGTACCTAATCTGATGCTTTGAAATAAAAAACAAAATCAAACTATCTCATCAATGACTAGTCCTTCCATTGATTAATCAGTAATTCACCAGATGAAACTTCGAACCCTAATTTGCAAAAGTAAATAATTTTTCAAAAGGCAACCCAGAAAGTCAAATCAAAATAAGGAGGAGATTTCCAAAAAGTAAACAAGTGTAATTAAACAGGAAAAACAAAAATTTATGGACTTGACGAAGAGAAAACTGAAATTTTCAAAAATTTTAGGTATGTGCACAGGCAATAGATCAATCTAGTGCACATACTCATTGTTGTAAAGGAAAAAGTGTGCAGAAATATGCTTTGTGCCTAATGATAAAGTGCACACACTAGGAATTTTTTAGAAAAAATAAAAACAAGTCAAATAAATCATAATGTCCATAATTTTAGTATTTTCCAAACACTCGGAGAGGGCTATGACAAAAGGATCAAAGGTCAAAACAAAGATAAAGATGGAGAGTGAGACGCTCCCCAGCAGAGTCACAAATTTGTTATGCAGACTAATCCCTCTCACGAACAAGATGGATCTCCCTAGACCTTAAAGAAATCTAGTAACAAGCAAGAAAGGACCGCTACTTGTCCTTAGCTTATGATTGATTGAAACAAACCATATCAAAGAGATCATTTGCTGTTTAATTGAAGTGCCTATTGAAGTCCTTTCCAGTGCCTTCGACAATTAACCTCCCTTTGATTCTTTAGAGACCATTCAAATGCTTTCCACAACTTCTCCCTGATGTCTTGAAGGAGATATGCATAGGCAGAAACACATAAAGGATAAAAGCATATAGTATGTAGAATGAAAGATAAATGAACTACTTAACTCAACATATATCATAAATTGAATCAATAACCAATCATAACCTATGTGAGTGATCAAGGAATCCCATAAATAATATAAGAAAATACATAACTAGGAAATAACAGCTGCTTTTTATTAAATAAAATGGAGAACAAACTTACAACCTCGAAACCTTGATGTTACAAGCCTCTTCTCACAATCTCCAACCCTCTCCTTGGATGAAAAACCTCCTAGCCCTATTTCTGCAGCATAAGCCTACCTTCAATGGTCCTCTCCAATCCTTTGGTCTGTGTTTGATTTATAGGCCAAGAGGAGGAGGTTTGGGATCCTCTTCCTAAGGGATGAGATCCACAAATGGTGGGATAAGGGATCCACAAAGAGAGGGAAGTAACTCCATGATGGAAGGGATCATGCTTGAGTAGGAATCCATTCAAAGTTGTTAGTTGGGAAAGATTTGACTAACAAAGCTTCTAGACTTTACTTTTTATTTTTTACTTGCATTAAGTCATGTGTGCAGGCCATAGTGTAAGGCATAGTACACTTTTGTGCAGTTTCTAATGGTCTCTTCTGCGTATGTGCAGAAATGGACTAGGAACTACACAACAAGCCAAAAATAGGTTTTTGAGCCTTGAGATTCAGGAAGTTCACTCTGTTTGGGATTGTTTGGGTTCTTGCAGGGGGATGCTTTGGAGAACTTTGATGGATAGTGGAAGATCCAAACGGACGGTCATTTTCCTAATGTGACAAAATGACGTGTGACAGATGATGATTTGAATTTGAGATCCATGTATTCCACTTTGTGAGAGGATCATTGTATGCCATTTTATGTGAGAGATTGTTCCTTTGTCATGTTGGAGGAGAGATTTTATGAGTTAGAGTTATAGGAGAACGTTTCATGGAGAGACATGACTCTAGATAAGGGGGTTTCATCCTTGTATTAACGTAAACTACATCATGTAATCATCGTCTCCTTGCAACAACTAATGAGGTTGCCTCCCCACTCTTGACCACGAGCCCGGAGATGTAGTCCATACTAGACGAATTATGTTATCATATCGTGTGTTTATGTTTGCTTCATGATTATTTGTTCCTTGTTTCATGTTTATGGTTTGTTAAAATTGTTTAGAATATGCATTTCTCATGATTTCACAAGAAAATTTAAGTGTAGATAAAAGGTCCTGTATGATGGGGATTTTTGTTTGAAAGCATTCACAAAAAAATCCCAGATCAAGTGGTATTAGAGTGGTCTGACCTTTTTGCCAGAGATTGTCAATTGAATGTGCAACAAGAAGGGAAATGGAAAATAACAAAGATCTCTATGACTCCTTCTACAAGAGGGCAAACATGTTAGATATAATGTATGCAAATTATGAGGATAAAATGGAAAAAAAGAAAGGAGGAAGAGTTAGCATAGGACGATGTTCCATCTCCATCTTCGAGTGAATATTCTTCTTCTCATAATTCAAATGAAGAGATCAACTAGAGCCTTCAAGCAAAGAATTTTGATTGAGGAGAATTTTACAAGAAGCAGATACTGCAGCTTCAATTACAAGCCACAGAAGAGGCCTGAGAAAGGTTGAAGTGTAATGAAGGATTAGCGAAGCCATCATCACCTACTTCAGAATCAACAACTGAGGTAAACAGTGTTCATAAATCTTCAATTTCATTTTCACATGATGTTATTTCTTTTGGAAGCATGGATGTACCCATTTCAGGAACCGACATGAGACTCCTTACTAAGATGGGGTATAAGGGAAGAGGACTTGGTGTTAATGGCCAAGGAATTACTCAACCATTGGAGGTTATACAGAGACCTCAATTTTCAAGATTGGGATACATTGAAGGAGAGTGTTTGAAGGCAATAAAAGCAAGGGGTTCTTCACACAAAGAGGATCTTGTAAGCACATCACAATCTTCTCATGACAGTGAGCATAATAGAGGAAGAGCTAAATAAATTTCTTCTCACCAGATTCGCACCAGAGACAACCATACAAGGTATAAAAGGGATCAATATTCTAATGTTCCTTTTGATTACAAGAACATTGTTAATGATGAACACAAGTTGTGGCATAGAAAACCATGTACCTTTTGTGGATTGTTATTTGCCAGGTGTTGGAAAATAATGGCAACAAGAAAGAGGACATGACATGAATACCCTTCTCCACATCCAGAAAGGAAGAATGTCATGAAAGTATGGAGGAAGAAGAATTTTTGCAGTCACTGCAATATACATGGACATCAGAGAGCTACATGTTGGGAGCTCCATCCACATCAATGACTGAAGGACCAAAAAGAACCTATCAATAAAGCAAATCAACAAGAAATCCAACTACAGAAAGAGATCCCATCAACTTGGTTGGGTGAGAGATGGGTAGAATTTTTAAGTAGTTGAATATGGCCACCTTTTTTTAAATCACATGTTGTGAAATGATTGTAAAAGTGATGAAGTGTTTTCCATCACTTATGAATAGAACATGGTGATAATTTTTGGCCCCTTTTGTTGATAGTTGGGGTATTGGTTTCTGTTATGAGTCTGATGTAAACTTGACCAAAGAATGTGTTATAAACTTTTGGAAAGTATGGGGATTTCTTGGGTCGTGATAGGCCTTGTAAAAGAAAATGTGTTTTGTAAGTTATACTACGATTTTGCATAGAGTACAAGTGTCGATTCATCACTTATGGCTTTGAAATACAAAGGTGATCCGGGAGGAATCTTCAGTTGCTCCAAGTTCAAAGGTTTCAGTTGTTCCCAAGCGGTAGAGCCCTCGTTCTGAATCTGATAGTACTTTCGGTTTCTCATTTGGTCTCCAAATGAAGGGAAAATGTCCGTCAAAGTTTAGGTGTCGAAGGGGCCTTCCTAGTCATGTGGCAATTCCGCAGCTTGACACGTGGCAACAGTTCATCTCTGGCGCATATTTCCAGGTGTATGGTGAGATTTGGGTTTGATTGTTCATATCATAAGACATGGTCTAAAATTAAGGTGAAAGGCATTAAAAGTGGGCGCAAATGCAACAAATGTAATGTTATATACCTAAGGGTTAAACTAAGTGCATATGGTATATAAACTATAATGAAAACCTATGTTTAAACCTAAATATATGGTGGGCGCATATTAACTATGTACAAAGTGGATATATAATTTACAAACGATATACATGGTGGGCGAAGGTTAGTGTTTGGAACCTATGGCATATGGCAGAGTAACAAACTTTAAAAACTATGTATTGAACCTATGGCGGAGTCATATTACATATGTCACAAAACCTATGTATTAAACGATGTAGCGGGTTCAACATATAGCAAAGTTGTTATATGCCATGGGTAAGTGCAGTGGCATCCACACGGCACGGAGTGTGGCAAAAGGTATGAACCGTTGGAGAAAACAGTTGAAACACAGCTCATAGGTGGCGGTTACGTGGCAGCGCAGGTCGAAATCACTGGGGAGTTAGGTGCCACGAGGCGGCATCCTCGTTGACCACCAAGTCATTCACCACCAAGCCATTCACCATTTAAATGATATGACATATGTTTCCAAAACTTTGGTATATAGTTGTTACACCGCCAGAGTTTTTGGAAAGTTATATGATCTGATAATCACCCTATGAGTGACCTCAGTTAAGAATTTATTAAATGAAGGTATTACAGACTCATATGTTGGTGTGTGTTCTGTGTTATTGAAGCAACGGATCGATCAGATTGCCAATACACAGACAATTTAATGGAAAGATAACAGAGAAATACAATAAGCAAATATAAGAACACAAGAAATTAATAAGGAGTTCACTCTATTCTCCAGGGATACATCTCCGGTCGAACTTCAGTGGTGGCCTTATTTTATTGTGTTTAAAGTAAAGAATTACAATGCAGGAGCTCAATATGAGTCACCTAAAATAGATTTGCTTGGCAGGGTGGTTCTTGGATTCCCCAAGCCACTGGAGTGCACATACTCGTTTTCCTACTAGCTCTGTGACCTTCTGGTCTACAATGGAAAGAGCCCAATGTGGTGCTCAGTCTGGACAGATCCTCTCTGGGATGGCTTAAATCCCTCAAGCTCTCTGGTGCTTGATGCTGCCTTTGGTCAGCTCAGCCCTCTGCCCTATTCTGCTTTTGCTTCACTGTCTTCATCTTTGGTTTTTGTCTCTCTATGTTCAATCCTCCTCTCCGGGTACTCTAACTAACTGACTTCCTTATGTATTATGTCTCTTTGTTCATGTCTTTTAACCATTCGTCTCCAAGACTGTTTGATTCCTCTTTTGCCTCTGTCGATTCACCTTCTGCAGTTGTGTGTGGAGTTCCCTATTTGGCATCATCATCAACGCTCAGGGAGTGGCCACATGTCCTCCTCTAAACGGTGTCATCCTGCTTCGTCGGTTCATTTCTTCAGTTACGTCGTGGATAAGTCTTTCCTCCACCTTGGCGGTAAAACAGACTCCAAATCTTTCTAAAACATGGCGTATTCCCTTGTCGATTCCACTTCTTCCCTCGGGCGCGATCTCAGCCGTCTGATCTAGGTCCCCCAAATCCAACATCATATGCATGTTCCGCGCAGTTGAATTCCTCGACCTTTAGCGTGCGATCAACGACGGTTTTCTCTCACCTCCGCTTACCACGCGTCGATCGATGAATGGAATCGCTCCGCTCTCGTCCGAAACCTCTTACTGTTTGAGGGCACCCCGATCAAAATCACCAGTTTCCAGAGCGCGGGTCCTGCCTTTGTACTTTCAGCACATTTTCCTTTCTGCCCGCGGTTCTCCGTCTTCCCATGCGTTCGTGTGCTCGGGCTTCCTCCTTCACAGCCCTGTTCACCCAGTGATGCGCAATCAAAACCACCTCCTTTTCTCGATTTGGGGCTCCCAGGGGCTACTTTGACCTCCTGCACAGTCTCCATGGGCCTCGGTCAGCGTGTTTTGATCGAGGTCCTTGTTGTTCCACGCTGGCTGCCATTGCCACTGGTTCAAGGTGTTTTTGATCATTGTTTTGGATTATTTAGAGATTTGTTTCGACCCAATACAGTCATGGTTCTTTGACAGTGTTCTATGGATCCAATTCGGATCACGGCCTTCCCACTGAAAAGCTTTTGGACCACCAAAAGGTGGTTTTCTTTCAAGCATCGACTAAGTGAGGGTACTGTTGTCTCACTTGTCCAATCTCAATCCATTTTGCACTGCTCGACTTCGAACCTTGGAGTCCAATTCTGAGGTACTCAACATCTCCTCTGCGCGTTGTCCTCACCTTCCTGTACAAGACTGTGTCTTCCTGCAATTCATTTAGATATTCAAGTAGCAGGTCATCAATAGAAGGCAATTGACTTTGCTCTTCAGGGTCCTCAATCATCGAAGGTTCAAACAATCTCAAGCAATCTGCATTTACGACTGAGTAGATGTGCATGTAAGCTGTGTTGAGGCCCCGAAAATCGAGTCAACAATAAGGGGGATACCCACCCGGTCCAGACCTTGGTTGGCAGCTCCTTATCCGTTTGGTATAGCGGGTCCGACTGGGGATGACGGGACCAGTTTCCCGACCTTGGGTGTGTGTGCGTGTGTGTAGAGCTTGAACTATGCTAATCTAAGGAAAATTCAAAAAGCAAATCTGATTTAGACTCTTTAAACTAACACTATGCTATTGTAACCTAATAAGAAACAATACACCTAATCTACACTAACCCGGGGTGTATTCCTTGCTATTATGCGATCTAAAAAGATTTCGAATAATAACTGGTAATAAAGATCATTCAGCTATCGTAAGAACAGAAATCATTAAAGATAAACTATTTTGCATAAGAAGTTAGGCAAAACAGTTATGAGCAGCATATCGCATAATAAGTTACTTATATGTCAGATACAAACAATACGACTCCACCGTACAAAAGTGCCAAATGATAACCCATACATTCATATAATGACATATAAACAACTGAAACTATGAATCACTTAAAAAAACATAAGCAGAAATAGTCAAGAGATAAAAGTACTATTTATGACTGGTTCCACTCATAAGCTTCAAGCAACAATGATTTATCTCTACTTGTTCTAACATCCACTAAGAGTACAGAAGTGCAACATCAGTAGCAGATATCAGACACAAATATTAATAAACCTTG